>VUYV01000060.1:1227139-1396922 GCA_008711295.1 Anarhynchus alexandrinus
TGGCGGCGGCCGTCGGAGGTGCCGGGCGGCAGGAGCGGGGGAGGCGGAGGGGGAGGCGGTAGCGGCGGCGGGCCAGGCGCACCCCGGCAGCGGGCAGGGCAGGGCAGCGCCTCGCCAGCCGGGCCCGTGTCAGGAGCAAGACAAATGCCGACCAAAGGCTGCTGGGCAGGCAGTCAGTCAGTCGTTTAAGGAGTTGTCCCGGGCTGGGGATTTCGCATGGCCATAACAGAACCAGCAGAGCTTTTGATTTTTCCACAAAGTGTTAAACTGCGAGAGGGGACGGGCCAGGAAACTCCTGTTGCGGAGCTGTGTGGTAGCTGGGGCGGCTGGTGGCTGTGCCTGGCCTGGCAGCAGTCAGTCTCCCTGTGCCCGGTGAGAGGGAGCCCCTGTGCCCACCATAACGCATGTGCAGATGGAGCAGTCCTCCGCCGTGGCATCCCCAGGGCTCTTGAATGACTGTCGGCAAGCCCGGCTTCACACTACGCATCTTCCTCAGAGAAGGAATTTTCAGCAGCCAGGCAACAGCTTAGGCCACCTTCTTGTCTCACGCAGCTTGGAAACTGCCTTCTCCAGTCGCAACATGCCACGCAGCTAAAACAACTCATATGAAACCTGGGACAGGCTTCCAGAAGTACTTTGGATTTAAAGCTAGGTCTTCCCCAGATGGGGACAGACAGAAGGATTGGTGACCTCTGTCCAAGAGGAGGAATGTGCCACAGTCTGGCTGTACGGGAAGAGCTTGGCCCGATCGATGAAAACCCGACAAGCCCACCCCAGCTGAACCTTGTCCCTGGAGGAGCTGTGGGCTGTGACCCCGCTGGCTGCTTTGCGGTGTAGATTTTTTCGGGTGCTGAACACACACACGCACACAGAGCTCTGTGGTGTCAGCTCCCAGCCAGCCCTGTAAACACTCCAAAGCTCAGTGACACTAAATATCACTAAAATAAAAAAAATTTGCAACAGGAGGGCCCTAAACCCTTTCTTCTCCATGGAAATCCTAATGCTACTGTCACGCTGTATCAGCATTACGTTCTTAGTAGGATGGCACGATGTTCTCAGCACAGCGTACTGAGAAGGGATTTGTAACCATCCCTTCACTGGTTTGCTTTTGCTCACGCATCTTTTGTTGTGCGTGAAGGTTGTGCAAGCAGGATACGCACAACTGTATATAGCGATAATCTGTTGACTAAAATGGAACTAACATGCTACTGAACTGCATTTTGGCACGCAGACGTGTGACGTGTCCCTGCTGACCTGGCAGCTCTCGGTGCCGAGGGGAAGCAGCAGCCTCCATCGATCCTTGGAATAGGCTGATGCTTGGTTTAATTGAGCCATTTTGACTTTGCTTTATTTCTTAGGGGTTTATACTGTTTCACACTGGCATTTGTCACTTGAGTCCTCTTGTTAGGAGCTAATCCTGCCTGAGCAACTTTACTCCTGTCTTTGCTTTTACTACTCTTATGTTGTATGACTTTAGCTTGAGTACTCCCCCACAGCTCCTTGCTAAAGCTGCACCAAGGTCATACAACCGTGCCCTTGGCTTGCAGGCACCTGAGTCCCTGGGCTGTGAGGCTATGGGTGGCAGAAACATGCCTGACCTGTGAGTGTGTGAGCTTGAAGGGGGAGCACGGCAGGACCAGCCCATTCCTGCAAGGAGGAATAAAGTTCACACTCAAATGCGATCAAAGCAAAGGCAACCAGTGAAATACAGCGCTGGTGTGACACAGGAGGTAAAAGCAGGGAACTGGAATGCTTCCCTCTGGCCCTAGATATCTACATTTTTCTCACAAACCTGTACACATTCACGTGTTCTCCTATGCTAATAACCTCTGTCTGAAAGGGCTTGTCTTCATAATGTGGCTATAACCTGCTAAAAGAGGATTTGGCTCATTCGTATGCATTTCATATTAAAATGCTGGTTTGCTTCTGTAGGCTGGCTGCCACACAAGGTAGAGCAAGCTGTAGTGGTGTGAGAATACAAACATAGATGCAGAGGGTTATACTGTTTCATTTTATTTTTGACAATTTAAGGGCTAGACTGCGATGCACCTCCCTGGTTAAAGCAAGCACCGTTAAGAGATGGAGGGGGGAGTGCCGCCTCCTTTCATGCATTGCTCTGAGGTGGTACAGCTATGCGGAGCCCCTAAACAGCTCACACAGCACATAGGCAGCGTAGCACCGGGAGACCTACAGCTGGGTCTAAATGACCAAAGCTTCTTTTTATTTCCTCCTGCTGCAATAAACCCATTCCTTGTGCGGCCACCCTCTGCACGGTCCATGGGCAACTGCTCCCTGAGTGCAGGTGAGAGAGGGTGGTGTGTGTGGTGGTACCCATCCCAGACCAGGGATCAGGTGGCATCCTCTTGGAAGGTGGAGAGAGAAGATACAACAGAAACAGGAAACTATGAGGGTGGTGAGGCACTGGAACAGGTTGCCCAGGGAAGCTGTGGAAGCTCCATCCCTGGAGGTGTTTAAGGCCAGGCTGGATGGGGCTTTGAGTAACCTGGTCTAGTGGGAAGTGTCCCTGCCTATGTTGGGGGGGTGGATCTTCAAGGTCCCTTCCAACCTAAACCATTCTATAATTCTATGAACTAATTGAATTCTGTTACACTGTGATAGTAATTTAAAAGGAAGTAGAAGGTGCTACTCAGGCCTACCAAAAGCTTTTCTAGTATTCAGCTGTTGATATGAATTATATCAATTGTTAGACATTTCTGCAGTTTCTTCTGCAATTCCTTTTTATTATTTTATTACTTGGCTATTAGCTAAATAGTAAGTATTCCCACATGACCTGTATAGGATGTGTAAACCAGTTTCTGTGAAATAAACCTGTTACATACTTATGCTCTTTTTTATTTCAGTTTTCGTGCATTTCTTTGAGACTCTTGAATGAGTGTTTCTGACCCAAAGTAGAAACGCTAAAATAGCCTGGGATATTTTTTTAGAAAATAAGTAACAAAATATTTTGTTTAGGAAATGAACCTGTTATGTGTAAAGGAAAAGGACCAAAAGTACACCAGGAAATTGAGTGTTGGGGTATGGGATTTTTATAGATATGTAATCACACTGAGTTAATACAACGAACAGTAGAAGTGTTGCCATTTCTGTCAGGAATTACCTGTCTGGTATTGGTGGGCATTCAGTGCCCAGACCTTACTGTGGCTCCTTTTTAGAAAGTCTACCCAAAGCCACAAGTTGAGGTGGCCAAGTTACCTCTTCAAGTCAGACCTTAAGGGTAACCCTTATGTGCTGTACAAGGAGGAAAGGAATTTTCTTGCTTGTGCACCCTCATTCTCTAGGTCTCTCTTTACTCTCCAGCACTGTTCTTTTCAAAACTGTAGGGAATAAACAAGAATTAACCACTAGATGGCTGTATTCAGTAACAAAAGGCCACACGTACATTCTTATTCTGCTATAAACCGTACTAAAGATGCGTTATTCATTTTATAAACTCGGTCATTCTTCTCATGCACGAATTCAAGTGGGGAGGCCAAAGAGGCAGGACAACCCACCCTGACAAGATTATTGGCAATATAAGCAATCTTGGTTATTCTGTGTATTGGTAATTGGGCTGTAGGGTGCGGTGTAGTGTGGAGTTTTGTGCAGTAGCTCTTCACAAAACCAGCCAGGAACAGGACAGCTTGGTCAGCACTGAGCCTGAGCGTGTAGGCCCTGAGCTGTCCTCTAGTGCTAGACCCAGCCTAATCCTAATGGAGGCCAAGGATGACATTTCCTGCTGGGACTATAGGGATGCGTTCCTGCCTCACTTTAAGATGTTACTAGAAGTCCCAGATATGCAGTACTGATCAGTCTATGGCTGTGCCAGCCATGCTTTTGGGTGGCAGAGGAAGGGTAAAGGCAAAAGTAGCATATCTCTGCCCCTTCCCACAAAGGAGAAGTCCACACATGCCAAAACGGGACTGTGGTGGGTTAATCTTGGCTTTCAGCGAAATGTCCACCCAGCTGGGTCAGAGGGAGAAAATAGTATGAGAAAGGTCATGGGCTAGGATAAAGACAGGGACTTGCCAATTACTGTTGCGGGCAAAACAGACTCATCAGGGGAAAATCAATGTAATTGATTGCCAATTAAAAACAAACAAAAACATTAAAACACCACCTTTCCCCCCTTTCTCAGGTTCAACTTCACTCCTTCAATATGGACTCTTCCACCCACCCCAAGTGGTGCAAGCTGGTAGGGATGGGCATGGTCAGTACATAGTGGTTTCTCTCTGCTATTCCTTCCTCCTCACACTTTCCCTCTGGTCCAGTGTGAATTTCCCATGGGCTGCAGCTCCTGTCAGGAAAAATCTGCTCTGGCATGGGTTCTCCACAAGCTGCAGTCCTTCAGGAATATCCAGCTGCTCCGGTGTGGGTCCTCCATGGGCTGCAGGCGATATGTGCTCCCCTATGGAGCACCTCCTCCTCTTTCTCCTTTTTCTCACCTTGGTGTTCCCTCTGCTGCTTCTCACTCTTTTTTTCCTCCTCCTCAGTCCCAGAGGACTCTCTAGAAATCACGTAAAAGAAATACCTAGTGTGTCTACTTGGATTTGAGCCTTCTTTCAGTGACCAACTGTGAAGTGCCTGCCCTTAGGTGCACTGGGAAGGGCTCCCAGCATTTCTGCCACCGTGGGAGCAGCCTGGGCACATGTGGCCTTTCTGCAGTGTCTCTATGAGGATGTGCAGAAGTGTTAGACTGCCAGCCCCAGGCTCTTGTGAAAGCCTGGCAAAGCCATGGCAACACAGAGCAGGAGCTCCAAGCATCATGCCATCAGGAGCTAGCTGCAGAGCTTATGGGAGGCATGGGCTGAGCCAGTGGCAGCTTGTCCACACTGCTTTGAGCCGACCACAAGCACAGTATGCGACACAGAACCCTGGGGCAGAGGAGGTGACCATCGGGTAGGGATCACACCTCCCAGGCAGGGTCATAAATTACAACAGTCCTGTTCAGCTGTAACACAACCCAAGCGGAATAGTAGCGCAACGACCCTGGACAGCAAGGTGAGCATAAAAAACCCAATATGCTACTTGATCGCAGCAAGGTGCTGCCATCTAGCATCCTCTGAAAGTTTTTTCCTGTGCCATTTCGTTTGTCAGGAATTAACAGAAAATGTACTCCTCTCTTTAAACTGCTTTTCCAGCTCCTGATACCTACTGGGGGTGTGTGAAAGCAGAGGTGCCCATGTCTTAGTGTGGATTTCTGTGCCCTGTAACATCCACTTTTACCTTTTTACCTAAATGCACTCATCTTCCTTGAGAGAAATAAATGTTAATTTTGCATTTTCAGAGGCAGTGTATGCATGGATATAGGTACTTAGCTTTAGTTTGCCATATTTGAAAATGTTGGTCCAATCCATAAATGAAACATAACGTTCATGGAGTAAGAAACACTGTATATTAAACATTGTTTTTTTTATTTCACCATTTGGAAATAAAATTGTTGTGCTAAGAATCTTTAAGAAAGCAAATTAAAAATCAATAAATAGGGCTGAAGATTTTCTTTCATAAGGATTTTTAAATATTTGAAACCTGAATGTTGAACTTCTCACTAAAGAACGCTGGACAAGTGATAACAATTCAGCAAAAGAAATCTAGACCTTCAGTTAGTCTAACTGGGACTTGCACAGGAATTTCACTTTAACAAAAACCTGTAGTTTCAGTGTTCTTTTTTTTTTTTAATGAGAAATTTAAGCAGATCATCTGAGTATGTCAGGAATTTCTCATTTCCTCTGAAATAGTATTTTGGCAGAACTGATGTGATATTGTGAAATACCGCTTTGATAGCACTGCTTTTTTTTTAATTCAGAAGTGTTCTGTCAGTTTTTTTTCAACCACTTTGGATGTGACTAACTTTCATAATGCATTTTCCTCCTGACTACCTGCTTTTTATAATCATTACAATATCGAGGCTGATTTCACAGGCAGAATGTGGAAAACTGGCCTCACAGAGAAGCAGGAGGAAAATCGGCCACTTCAGTATGGCAATTTTTTTCCACCTATGGTTCCTGGAGCTATGTCATTCTTGGCCAGGCAATTAAATTACTTCTTTTAATGATTTTTCCCCCCCCTGTAGAGCAGCTTTTTTGTTTCTACATAAATTAGAAAGAGAAAAGTAATTTTTAAAAATAGAAATGTTTTAACAGTTTCTTGTACATTTAAAATGTGAAAATTGTGGGTTCCTCTTAAGAGAGGAGCAGAAGTTTAAGGCAGTTCTGCCTGATCTGAAGCGATGCTGCATCCCAGTTACCAAGCGTTATGATGAGTGCCCAGTGATAGGAAATCATGGCTTCTGTGTCCATATGTGATAACATCTTTTAGATTCCACTTTCTTGACATAAACCAGTGAAATGTAAGCACTCGATAAAGCACTGGGTTAATCACTGGGATATCCTGGAAGAGTACTGTGCCACCAAAAAAGCTCTCTGCCCAGCAAGGCTGAGTTCCTGGTTACTGTCACTTGTGGGGACTCTGATATGCACTGCCAGGGGTTAAGAAGAAACAGTGATGGAGAATGGCAGGCAGGTCAGGCAATAGCTACCGAAAAAACTGGCCCACAAGGAGGGATTGGTGTATCTTGTTCACCAGGACAATTGTCTTCAAAATCTTGTAGCAAATTTCCAGGCAAGGAGTATAGGTGTTTTTTCTACACTTTTTCACTGCTCCAGCAGTGAGATTTGAATTTAAAATATTAGCTGTTATACTCAAAATGAAAATACTGGGGTCAGCTGAGAGTGTCTGAGATGAGATTTAGCTGAGGCTGAAGTAGCTTAATCAAATTTTACCTTCATCTTAATCTTTCAGTAAAAGGTAGGCTCTTTCTCCAGGGTATATCATGTGAAACTGGTGACTGCAAATTTATTTACAAGATTGCATAAAAATTGTGCAAACCCCTTTTTTAAAAAAAAATATATTAATGTCATGGCAATAGAAATCAGTATAAATTTCAGATGATGCAAATAAGGAGTTATACAAGTGTACTCTAGAGACTTTTCTTATGCTGAGTGGTGATTTATTTATTAACTTTTTGTCCATTTGTGTTGATTGCCAGTAAGTCTCCGGAGTTCTGTCTGTTGTTTCTAATAACAGGACCAGGACTCATGCAAATTTGGAGAAAATACATGGTTGCAGCTTTCTAAAATGGGGAAATGAGGGATTTCTTAACAGACCATCAAGCTAATCTTGCATCCTTGTTTAGTCAATCCTTGATGAAACTGCACGTTGTGATGCCAAACAGAAAGTGAGTTGTGATTATGAACCTCTCTCTAGAGCTTCCTGGCTATGAGCCGAGCTCTGACCATCATCTTCTCTTACAGAAACATCGTACCTTCAAGAGATGATTCTGTCTTTTGTTTGCTGCACCAGCACTGGGAGGCAGGATTAGGTATGTATATATAATATATATTTGTATAGAATATTCCAAACACCTGATTTAGTAGGTGAAAATGTTATGCAGAGCAGTGTTACTAGGAATGCTATTGAAAACCCGCAACAACTGAAGCATTGATAGGTTAAACGATTTGTGTAGGTTATATAGGAAAATTGTGGGAGACTCAAGAACTGCCTTGAATCCCTGCAAACCCACAAAATTACTTATTCACAGACAGGCCTCTAGAAAGGATTTGTCTAAATGCTAGGTAGTGGAAATTGAACTCCAATGCTCTTGTTTCCTCTCTCCATGTAGGGAATACTTTGTTCACCTTTTCCTTCTTTGTCTATGTGGCTGAAAGTAGTGCACATTAAATGTGCTGCAGCGGCTGTACCATGTTCCTCGCGGGTACATATTGTTTGTTCTGCGTAACTTTAGCAGCTGTCATGAATGCCCATCAGCAAATGTTTATATGAAGTTATTATTATCATTTAGTTAAAGATGTGACAAATAACGTCAAGGATGAACACGGATGAAAAAGCGAGCTGTCAGATACTGATTGAAAAGGCTCAGGACTGCTCATCTGGAACTCAGGGCACCACGAGGTCAAGTACTTCCCCTTATTCAACCACACACAATACCCCTGGCTGCTCTGTATTTTTAGTTTCAAGTGTTTTCTATCTTTGGTATTGGATTGTTCCACCAACAATCAAGGTATAAGAAAAGTTTTGAAGGTGCCAGGAAGCTTTGTTGGAAAGCTTGCGATGTTAACCCAGGCGCTGGCGTACTTCTCACTCTCAAATTTGAAGGGATGGCAATGGAAGACTTCAAGCCGCAGGCAAAGCCATGACAGTTCTGTATGGTTTTCTGTAAGCAGGTGGAGGTGACACCTTCCTCAGAAAAAGGGTGTCAAGTAGTAAAACCACAGGTAGAGAGGCAGCGTGTAGCAGTGGGATTTTCTAGGGCCTTCTTTATGAGAGAACTGAAGTGTGTTGATGAGCAGCATCTTGCCTGGCTGGTGGTGCCCCTTGGGACAGTCAGAATATTAATGGCTGTTCAGGTCACTTTCAGTCTTAACATTGAAATTTGCATGAAGTTTAAGACGAAAAGAGATTCTTCCCTGATCTTCTCCTTTTGCAGTTTTAATCAATGAATGAGTATGCTTAGGTAGACAGGCCTTCCTCTGCTGTGCTGGTGACCCAGCCCCCAGAGTGATGGGTTTGAATCTGTGAACCTCCAAGTGACACCAGTCACTGGGAAAGCTGTCACCAACTCTCTGCTTCCTTCAAGCTGAGAGCAACATGATCCATAAATAAAGTGCTCAGGCAAGTACGGGTTATTTACCCAATTCATCTAAAGTACATCATCCCTCTTTTTTGGTTTTAGGAAAAAATGTGGGCCAAATTTCTCACAAGCATCTGAAGAGTGCTATAGCCCACATAGCTGTAGCTTGCTCATTGCTGTGGCATTTGAAGATTTTATTGGACTATAATGCATGACTGTGAGCTACTGAAGCTTGTGGTGTTTTTCTCTACCTTCAACAGGCACTGGAAAGACCAGAAGGCATTTGGATTCCCTTTTATAAAATGGAGGGGACACGGAGAAAATTATTGAAGAGGGAGGAAATGTTTACAAATAGCAGCTGTGTGACTACCCAAGGCAAAAAAAAAAAAAAAAAAAAGGGAAAAAACCCACATAGTTTAATGGCAGGAAGTGGTTCTTCAGGGAACAATTGTCTCAAGCTCTTGTGCTATTGTTAGCCTTGATCACCTGAGCAGAGCACAGCAGTTCTCGAAGGACCTGTGTGGGCTGCTGGCTCCATGGGACACGTGGTGGCACTCTGCAGCTGCAGGGTCGGTCTGAGCGAGAAGGGAGAGAGGGCACCTGCATACCTCTGGGGAGGTGGCACCTCAGAAAAGGTGGGTATAGAAGATGTCCCTAGAGGATTACAGATGACAACTAGTATTTTTCTCTGGGAAATCTAGAGAATATTTTTTTCTTTCATTGCCCATTAGGTAATATTGTCCCATGCTTTTGTTATCGTTAGAAATAAAACCTCGTCTTGCGCTAGGGCAGCTGCAGCACTGGCCGTTCTGCCTAGCAAGAGGCAAGGTGAGGTTGCACATCCACATCGTGTTCTCCGAAACATGGCAGGTGCAGCGGGACAGCGCGAGAGCCAGCCCTGCCTTACCCGCTTTGGTCTGTCCCACATGGGGCGAGGGGATGGACGGAGCTTGCTGCGGGGCAGCCGTTCCTGGGGCCTTCCTACAGCTCTCCTCAGAAGATGAGCACATCTTCAGCCTTTTCCACTGAAAACAACTGCGGCAAAAAAGCGCAAATGGCCTTGTGCAAAGCCCAAAGCCTGGGCGTGCTCCCAAGCGCAGAGTGAATGAAAGATACTCACAGCTGGGTAGGCTGCTAATCGCTTGGTGGAAACATTTCTTAATTATGTAACAGGAAACCTTAAATAACCTCCTAGAAAAAAACCCAAACACTTCCTCCCTCTTGATGCAATACCTTCTTAAAGAGGCAGAGAAGCACCAAGAGGGCAGCAGGGACAGGCGGGCAGCAGGGCCAGGCAGCCACCGGCAAGTCCTGTGGGCTTCACAGGGTGGCTGTGGTGCGAGGGGTAGGCCAACAAGAACCGTAAGCTGGAAAGCCATGCATCTGGGGCAGACTGGGATGGTTGCTGGCCAGGGAGCCACGTGCTTGTTTGCAGAGGGGAAGACGAAATGCTGGCAGGCAGGCAGGCAAGCTGCTGGCCAAGCAGGCAGGAGGAGGCTGTGACAAGAAAAGGGAAGGCAAAAAATGGCTAAAAGAGGAACTGGGAAGGAGAATCTACCCACAGGGAAACTTTTCTCAGCCGGCAGTGTAACAGCACTCTCACTGCACGGGGGCGGCTGTGCCGACCACAGGCGCTGCCCCGATGCTCTGGCTGGCTCGGGGTCCTCCAGCCCTGTCCCAGCACAGTCAGGCAGCAGCGAGCCTCTGCAACTGGAAAGCACAGAGGTGGAGATGTCGGGATGCCAAAGCAGATGGGAGACCGTGCACGCAGCGAAGCTGTGGAGAGCCGCCAGCCCCCGGAAGGCAGTGGAGTAGTGGGAACTGAAGGCATCGTTTGAGGATATCAGATGAGTGTGCATGATATGGTGCTCCAGCCAAAGGCCCGCTTCCCATCTGACATCTTCTGGCAGCAATCACTTCTGAAATGGATGGAAATACCTGAGACATTTTAGAAAAATATGACAATATTTTGATGTTGTTTGGAGAGATGTGGCTGGAGATAAGAGCTGTGTCTAAAAAAACATCCTGAACCAAAATAAACTAACACTGAAACTTACGTACAAGCATTTGCACCTAAGGTACATAGACATGTGTGAAAAGCACCTAGATAAAATGTCTGAGGAACAATAACTATTTTCACGTGGGAAAGGAAGAGGTTGCATGAATCATGGTATACTTCCAACTCAGATTATACTGTAGTGAGGTTTATGGAAGAGAAATACCATCTAAAAGTTGGCATAATTTGTTTTTAAAACACCTATCATCTGTGGAAATCCTATACTTTGAACAAAAAAAAATAATTAAGTGACAGAAGTCAGAATAAACCACTTTGTTTAGCAAAATAGCTGCATGATCTATCAAACCCTGTCTTGTGATTACAAGCGACATGAAATCTGTGCAGATAAGCCATCACCAGTGGCTAGCTTCCCCTGTGTCTCACTGACAAGGGGTGGGGAGGAGTATGCGCAATTAATACCCCGGGGAAAAAGTAGGGGACATCTGTTGAAGTAATCCCTCATTACTCTCAAGTGGGTATTGATCAAAAGAAATCAAATATGCTTTTGTATTCATATTCCTCTGGATAGCAGAATCTGGAGATGGTCCAAACAGCAGTAGTAGAAGAGCTGCAAGGTGAGTTGGTGGTACAGCATCCCACCCACCGCAGCACGTCTGGAGGGGTGAAGGAGGTGGGACACGGGGAAACCCTCTGCTGAGATGAGCCCGTGCACCGCACTGCTGGTGGGCACAGAGGACAGACTCGTCCAATCTGGGTGAGTATTTAAGGGTGAATTTTTTTGTTAAGGTTTTCACATGTGGTCTTTGATTAAACTAGAAGTAGGAAGACAAAAATGAGTATTTGAAGGTTGGAAAAAATCACCTGTCATTTGTTCAGGAAACTCAGGTTATTCTGTGACTGTGCAAGAGAAGTTTCTGGGTGTGGTGTGACTTATCTTTTCCTGTTTCTCACTGTTATTCAGTGAGATGATGGCTTTTTAATTGCAGTTATTATCTTTATGTGATAAACTTAGTTCTGGGGACAAGATAAGTAATGTTGTAAGCAAGACCTCATCTTCCTCTCACCATTTTCTTTGGTTAAGTAACTGACGTTAGTTATGGAGGAAAGCAACGTATGATATAAACATACCCTGTCCTTTTCATCCAGCCTTTCAGTAATATGGTATTGTGCCAGGTAAGGAGTTAATGTTAAAGTTTTGACATTATGTACAATGATACTGCAAAAAGCTTATGCAATTTTGACGGAGATAATTTTACAATTATAAGCTCCAGTGTTAAAAAAAACCCTACAAAACCAAAGGAACAAAACTGCCTGCTTTCTCTTTCTTCACCCTGATCACAATTTTTCAGGAAAAATTAGTTACACAAAATCTTTCCTCATAACATTTTTTCCTCTTAAATTTTTAATTACAGTTCCCTTGAAATTTCAAAGCCCGTAAATACTTAGATCACAGATACTTTGGTTCATTTGCTGTGAGCGAGGCTAAGCACAGCTCTGCATGTCGGTCTGTCTCGAGCGACTGGTGCAGTATCAACGTGCCCGTCCACACTCACACCTCCAGCTCTCTAGAGAATCATTCTGAGAAAAGCTGAGATGGATGAACCGGAATTTAATCGCAAAAAAAAAGAAGTTGTGTCCTTGTGGGTGACTGGGGTGGTGTCAGCGGTTAGAAACTCACACCTAGCTCACGCTTCACCGCACAAGGGGTTTTGCCACACATCCTAAAGACCCTGGGCCGCTTTTTTGTGTGTTATGGGGGGAACAGATGGAGGCTGCATTTGAGCTTGGGGTGAAAACACGCTCTAATGAGCTGACTTCCCCGGCTTCCCACATTGCCCTGGTCATTCTGGAGAGCCCAAGGGGACCACTCCTGCTCCTGCACCCAGCGACTGCCCCGGGGTATTGCTGGGCAGGGATGGATGCCCTGAGCTGCCCGAGTGCTCTGCCGGGAACCACCTCAGTTTACAAACACAGAGACCTCAGGGTAAAGCGGCAGCGCTGGTGTTTGCTGGCATGCAAAATACATGGAGAGGAGGAAAGAAGCGGAAATTCTGCCAAAGGTGAGGCAGCCGGGCACCTGCTGCACCACGGTGTGCTGCCGCTCTCCCAGCACCACCAAACCGCCCAAGCACTATGACACTGGTGTGAACTCCTGTCTGGTTCACCCAGACTGCGCCCACCAGCACCAGAGAGTCAGCTGGTGCCATTCTTCTTGGTAATTAACTCTTTTTAAAGAGTCAACATGGTAATCTCCTGTAGTCACAAATGGGAAACCCCCTCTTTGCAAACAACCTTGTAAAAGCTCTGTTTAGACTCTCCCCAGATGGAGCCTTCCGAGAGGAAAATTCCTCTTCAGACCTATCAGGCCTGAATGTGTTGGGAGAAAAATGGTCCTGAGGTGTCCCCAGTCCTGCAAGTTGCAACCTGGAGTTCTTGGAGCTGAGAGGCACAGGGAAATCTGATATAAAGGGTGTCTCTCTTGAGAAAAGGCTTTAATAGGCTTCCTTTGGGTTATCTCCAAAGCTAGCTCCAAGACCAGCCCACCACTGCGTGGGGCCGGGACCCCCAGAGAAAGAAATATCCCATGTACAACAAGGGTTTTTCATTTCTCCTTTGGGGATGGGCTACCCTGTGCTCTATCTGGGTGAGCTGCCACATGTCTCGCCTGCCCTGTGGCAACACAACATCTGGGATCCCGCTGGGAAGGACTGCTGATGGGACACGCAACGTTTGAACACAGCCCGAATCCGGGCTGAGCTAGCTTGCAAAGAGGCTTGGAGCTGGACAAGGGGGACCCAGCAACCCGCCCCAAGAGTCGGCAAGCGTAGACAAGCGTAGGTGTGGTCATGCTGATCTCTAGTCACCACGAAGCACCCCATAGCATAGAGGCTGATGATAGTTGGTCTACTGTAAATTTGTCATTTTTCATTTCTTTTAGTAAGAAAAATAAAAATATTTCAGTTCTTCATAAGCTTCCCCCCCCGAATATAAACTAATCTGAGAGCTATTTAATTCTCACTTACATGGCACTTTTTATTCTGATAGCAAATATACTTCTAAGCTCTTTTACTTGTGTCCCTACATAAATCTTGGTACAAATATGTGAATTGCAGTTACTTAAATTAACACTTTCCTCTTGAAAGTTTTCAGTGACCTGGTGGAAGAAGCCAATAGCACATTGTTTTCTCTTATTTAATGTAGGAAAACTTTTTTTTTTTTTTATTGCGTTTGCAATTTTTTTAGCCCTTGTACAACACAGCAATTGAGTAGAATTAAAAATAAAGAACATTCAATTTTCCAGACTGGGGGACCAAAAGGCCCTTTCCTCAGCTGTGCTAGAGCAGCTCAGCGGCCAGAGTATGGCAGCGGAGCTGGGTGGATGGTGCAGACACGTAGGAGTAGGGAACTTTTTGCCTTGCCACATAATGCCAAAACTTGACAGTTGAACTCTAACCCAGCACCCTGTGTGTCATCCATTTGTTCTTTTGGCATCTGACTTGTTTACAGCGTGAACGCTTCTCTCCCACATACAGGTATCGAAACTCCCCAAAGTCTAGCACCAGATGCCAGAAGATAGGCTGGTTTACACATTTTAAACAGATGGTAGGTAAAAAATCTTACCTGGTATGAAACTTTTTCAGGGGTTTGACTTTGCTTATTTTTTGCGTGGATTAGATGGGTACACAGGGGCTACTAAAGGTTAATGACACTGGAGAGCCTTTGTACTGTAGATTGTCTCCCTAGGTCAATTTTTGTCTCAAATCAAAAGTTTCCTGCAGTTCAGAATTTACAATCAATGGGTAGTGTAAAATGATTAGATCTTTTCAAAGGAATTCCACTTTATCAAAACAGAACATGAACATTTGTAGAAAGATGAATTTAGGAACATTTTGGACATGTTCCCAAGTCCAAGCTGCACTCGCATCAAGGGAAAATCTGAGGTTGGCAAATCTAAAGGCAATAAAGAATTTTTTATCATCAAATTAATCTCAGTGGTAGTAAATACCTCCTCTGGAGATAATAAAATTCTAAACTTAGAGGGAAAAAGTGTTCAGTAAACATCCTGGTTTGTATCTAACATTTCCCTTAAATATTAATGTAATGGAAAATATTGTTCTTATGTGATACAAGTAAATAATATCACTTCTTCCTGAATGCAACTTACACCCAAAAATCCTACAACAGTTGCTTGAAGAAGAAGGAAAACAACCAGTGTCATTCTATGTTAATTACTAGGAAAAAAAGCTTCTTAAATAAATTTGATTCCATGCTTTACTGATGTCAATTACTAACCTGGTTGATAAAAGCAATTACGTAGATTTTTGTGAGGTATTTGTTTCAGTATTGTACAATGTTTGGACAGAAAAATCTAGCAACTCCTGCTGGCAAAAAACCCGTGCCCATTTACCTGAGCACTGATGCCCTGGCAGAACTACTAATGAGTTGGCAATAAGAAATCTTCATCACACGACTTCTTTAGTTATTTTCTGCAGAGATCAGTGCCAGATTTGATCTCATTCTACATTTTCATCTGTGGCCAGGAAGAAAATATTAGGTCACTACTGATAAAAACCAAAGATGACAGGAAGACCAGGAAAACAGTAAAAACGGACGAGGCAGAGGAGTCAGACACTGTAAAATAGATGGATTAGCGAACTAGACCCACTGAAACAAGTGCATTTTAATACAGGCAAATACGAAGTGGGGTATTATATCCTAAGAACAACAAAGAGCATAGGGGGCACATTGGGCAAATAGCGCAATATGAGTTCATAGTTCATTACAGGTTTAAAAGGGAATGATGCAATTCATGGATGCATCAGCAAGCTAGATGAAGAGGTGACTCTTGCCACTGTTTTTCTCATTGCTGGGATGTTTTTCCATGCTAGTAATTCTAAGTCTTTTTACCGGTACTTCCCAGGTCTCACTGAGATCACAATTTTATCTTTATTATGAATATTTTTCTACTGCAAAGAGTGTGTTTATTCCTTGATTATGGCAATAAGTCACTGCAGAAATAGATAAAAGCCAGCTAGATGAGCTTCTCCCTTAACCTCCTCGTTCATGCCACAGTGGTTTATTCTCATCTCCCTTGCTAACCTTGAAAACCTCAAAGTAAACAAGTGGGTCATCTCTTTCCCCCAGTTTATAACATTAAGCATTGTGTAAGCCAGATACAAATTCCTGGGTACATCTCAACTGTGTTATCATTCAAAGGCACTAAACATACTGATTCACAGCCAACTGCAAGCGGTGTACAGAGAACTGTGGCCCAGTACTTTTTCTTGTCATTTGACAACATTTCAGATCTTTTGCTTTCTTCGAAAGAGAAATTGATGATGGAGCCAGGTAGTTCTTTACTGCAATTCCATTGACTACAAAGGAAAACCCTGTTTTCTTGAATGTATTATTAATGCAAGTGGTATATTGTCTTTGGCAACAATGCCAAGATTCTTGCCATTAACACTTATTCCAAAAAGCTCTGCCCTGACATAAATGCACTTGCTCTGATTTTCTACACTGGGAACATATTGGGTCTGAACTGGGAATTATTTGAGAATTCAAATACATTTCTGGAACACTGGTAAAATAACCAAGGAAATGGTAATGAAGTGGGCTTAGTATTTAGCTGTTGTTTAGTGCAGAGACATGCATCTGGTTCCATATCCTCCCTTTGGGCAAGTTTCATTTTGATTCCTCTATATCCCATGGGGTACTTGAAAGAAAACAAAACAAAGTGACTTCAGAAAAATGAAAGAGGAGTCTCAAAAGGTGAGACTCGGTTGATCTGAAAATTATGTTGTTAGTGGCGAGTGAATACGTGCTCAATGCAGAGAGAAATATTAAGCACTGTTATTTATGTATCAGACCTTTCACCTCAGGATGTCAGTGCATACTGTAATCATCAATGAATTTAATCTCATAACTACTGAGGAGAGTTAGGTGAGTGCAATTTCTCCAATTTCATGCAGAACGAATATATAAATGGAAGAAGTGAGAGGTTAATTACCCCAGATATGCAAGGCTTTTAAATGCCTAACACCCATTGATTTCAGCAGACGCTGGTCACCGTAAGTTTTGAGTGTCTCTATGGTTTGCCCAGCATCAAACGGATTAGTCAAAAAGCTATGAAGTGAAAGGCAATCTGTGTATGCCCCTGATTTCCTAACTTTCTCCAAGAGGAAACATCACCTTAGAAACGGGTTGTGAGATTCATCTCACCAAATGCGTCACCTTTACAGTATAAACCTCTACATCTGGACTAGTCATCTGGACACTCCTTTTAGTCAAGGAAGGGAAAGACAGCAGAGACGAATTACGCCTTGGGTGTCTGCACCGCAAAAGCGGAATACCAAATGCAGCCTACACCAGCTGTGGTCATCCACTTACCCTCCCCTCTCGTATTTGTTATCCTGAGATTCACCGGAAAAAATTACCAAACGAATCCAGGGGATTTCCATGCAGTCCTTGATGCTATCTTTAGAGTACTCTAATGCAGTTTCGGAATAAAGAACTTGTTTGTACTTTTTCTTGTGTCTACTTGTCTCTGCTTCACCCAGCTCAAAACAAGAGAGTTTATAGATTAAACACTTACTGGCTCCACATGCCTATAAAGTTATCATCTTCTGGTTTTGCTGACCTCTGTGATGTCCTGTGATTATTTTCCATTTATTATAGGCTTTGCTGGGTTAATTTTATCTGCTGATGATATTTTCATCATTGCAGTATTAAAACAGAGATTCATTCAGTCTTTTATACATTAGCAAGTATTTTTAAAAAGCTTATTGCTTTTCAACCGGGCAAAAACAAGTGATGATTGATATGATCTAGCTACACATTCCCTAGAACTGAAAATATTTAGTTACACCCTGAAACATAACAGAAAGAGTGTGTTAATAAAAGAGGTTAGGCACAAACATAGCTTCAGCAGCTATACTGCAGATGTTGTTATTATTTCAGGCTGAACCTTCATTGTAGAGAAGAAAAAAAGAGATAAAAACCTATCCATGACTGCTATGTTTCCTGCTAGACTGCTCAGGGCTTAATTCAAAGTTATTTCCAAATAGGAAGTGTTGCTAACTCAAAAGAGTAAATACTGTGAAATTTGGAAGGTCAGCCCTTTGCAGAGTATGGTCAGACTTCTGGATTTCTACAGATGAAGCTGCCTGCAAGATGAAGAAGGCAAGCATAAAGGAGAAGCATTAGGTGCTGGAAATTTTCAGCAAGCCATGCTTGTGACCCTCGCCTTCTCCAAAGCCTCGGGGAGCGGAGGAACGTGCCTGACCCAGAAGCCGGCATGAGGGTGGGGGAACAGTGAAGCAGAAGCCTTGTTGTGGTGCATAATGAAACCACAGGTACCTTGGGGAGTTGGTTGAAGCTGGAAATGCTGTGCCCTCTACAGCACATGTAGACACTTCTATAAGTGAACACGTAGCTGCGCGGTGAAAAGTAAAACAAAGCTCTGCACATTGAAGACCAGCTTGTTCTTGGTCACAGCTGTTGGCAGGTTTCTCTTCTGGGAACGAATGTGTGACAGTGAGGTAACTCAGCAGTGTAGATGGTGTTGTGGTTGTAGTCAACTTACAATGTGCAGATACATGAAAAACCCAAATCCTCAGAAAAAATCTTACCACTCTGAGGAGGACCGAGAGCATAGTGGAGCCCAGAGTGGACATCTGATGTAGCCCCAGTGCAGGGGAGATGAGCAAAGCTTAAAGGTCTGATGTAACAGCAAATTGTCTGAACTGAAAGTCGGTTAATTAAATAATGAAACCTCTACAGATATGAAACTCTGCCTTAATAGGTCTTCTCTGCTGAGTGCCCAAAGGAAAAAGCGAGAGGAAGAAAATTCTGGTGATGAATATGTTAAATTTGACATTCACATAGACTCAGGTTTGGCTGGGCCTGACGGGGCCTGAGCTACACATCTGGTCTGAGTAATGCATTTTGAACTTTAATGGTGCACAGTACCGATATGACTCAAACGCAGAGGAGCGCCGGCAAGCACCGGAGGCTTTCCTGCCTCCAAGCGCCTGACCTGCCGCCAGCCTTCAAAGATAACAACTCTGCCAGGGGTCATCATTCATTGCTCTATTATCACCACCCAAACTTCCCTTTTTTTAAAAAAAAGGCACTGGAAATGATGACTTTTTCTTTTAGGCAAATGTAGGCTGGTCTAGACATGCACATGATTGTGAAAAAGCCATGCAACATCATCCTCTTCTGTTAGACCGTGCATTAATAATACGTAAATGAAAAACAATGTGATCTCTTCCCTCCAGTAGAAATAAGTCATGTCCTCATTGTAGGTAATAAGTTGCAGGCTAAATAAGTGTAACCTATCATGCTGATATATCACTTTGGCTACTTTTCTTGCCTTTTAAGTGGTTGTGCGTTAAGGACCACAGCAAAGGCTAAAACGCCTGATTCCCATTAAACTGTGACCAGCAAGCAGTGCAAGACGTGCACATATTTAAATGAGATCCTAAAAACGAGGTCTGCTTAGATAGGCATGCCTCTGTGGCACAAGGGTTGCAACAGAAGCAATTTAAGGTGCATCTTTTCACTCCAGAATGTGTAAAAGGAAGTAAGAGGCTGTTTTTATAAGACAGCTAGCCAAATCCCCATCCTAGTTCTCCTACAGCATACCTGGAGTAAACTTGCTGAAGCCAATCGAATTATTAAAGGTATATACCAATATAAACATTACCAGAGTTTGCAGTAAGATGTTTACCAGGCATCGCTGCAGTGCGCACTCTTCTGTCACCAATGGCAGGCAACAGGAAACGAAATGAGTCCTCCACCAAATAATGTTAGTAAGTGGGAATTGTGTCCGGGGGGGTCTCACGGTACACAGTATTCATGCTGTGACCAAATTCTGCCCCACGGTACTCAGCGGCGTACCTGAGAGCAGCCAGTAAGGAAAGCATTGGTTTCAAAGCACAAACCACCACACAGAGCTGCATTCCTTGCAGCAGATCCCCAGCTCACCGGCTATGCTTTACATTGTAAATGAGAAGGGGATTTTCACCCCTTCTTGTGATGTGCCACTAAATATTCGCTTTAAAAAAAAAAAAAATAGTACCGGCTGGGAATTGGACTAACTCATGATGTGCATTCGTGTGAGCTCATATGAATCCCTTGACGTGGAGCCGTAACCAGAGAATAAAACCTAAGTTCTTCCCCCTCAAAGTAATTCACCAGGGGAAGTCTGACTTACTGCCCAACACCAGGGATGTGTACTAGAGTGTAGATGTGTACTTAATAATAAAAAAAAAAAAAGTGGGGGGAGGAAAGGAAGCCTAATCAATAACTAAAAGAATCATTGCTGACAGAGATCGGGGGTGGTGGGAGGGGGGAGTGGTTACGTACATAATATTATTCACTTTAGTGAGGCTGGAGGAGGGGGTAGTCTGGATAGCATGTCGTAGGCTGTCTTTCAATATTAGACACAGGGATTTTTTTGAAAATTAACATTAGTACAAAAAGAAGTCATCATAAAACTCCCAAGCAAAATTACCTGCTCTTATTTTAGGTTTCTGTTTGACAGACATTAAATATGTGTGTGTTGGTTGTATTTTTTTTAATATATTTATGTATATATACATACAAGCTTTTTTTCAATAGACATTTATCTTGACAAATGGAGATGCAATCACAGCGGGCTGACTAGGTTTCCTGCAGCAGCTGTTTGGTGTAAAGGCTGCGAGAGCCCTTTGCGGGGGGCGCTGGAGGCAGCGGGAGGACATCCACAGCTCCGGCCAGCCGGCAGCGGTTGCCAGCTGCTGGACCACAGGGGGAATTGGCTGAGTCGGAGTGGCTGCAAGTTGAGAATGATAATGCTTATACAGGAGCCGTGGCTGTCATACTAAATATAAGAGCTAGAATGTGTCCTACTAAATATAAAAGCTAGAGGAATAACGGTTTTAAGAGCTAGTGGCAGTCTTCTCCAGAATAACCGTGGATGGTCAAGGAAAGTGGAGTTAACAAAGTAGCAGCTGAATTAAACCACTTTCAAACATTTTGTCTTTCTTCCTATGCAGCTAGGACAACCCTTCTGAAGCAGGCAAGGGTTGATGCTATCAGTATTTATCACCGATGCGGAGAAAGCGTCGGCACAGAAATGACTGAACAAGTTTACGTTAGCGCATTGACTCTGCTCCCATCAGTGACAGGTTTGCTGCACTGTGTGTTAAACGTGGGCACCTGAGAAACAGAGCACTCGGATGTAAAGGCACCTGTACGTCTAACTCCAGATTTTAAGGGGCCTTGGCAGTATAATATAAACTGAAATTGCAGCTGTTTGGTGTTGTGGTTTTCTATTTCAGAGCTATACATATTACACTATAGCGTCCTGCTCAAGTATGCACGATAAAATGATGCAGTGGCTGCTCCCCTGTGGCTCTCACCCGAACAAAATGTACATCATACCACCGTGCGGAACCACTTATTTTGCACAGATTGAATACACAAGCTAATGTCATGCACTGTGGCCTCACAGCCCCAGGTGCACAAAGTTATGCTCCGCATGAATTTTTGGAGATCCAAAACACTTATATCCAACATCTAGACACTACTGAAATCTTCACAAGCCCTTCAAATACTTCCTGAAGTCCTTCAGCTCCTCTGTCAGTAAAATCCCCAGGTACTGAGGATCTCTCTGGTGAGTTTGTGTCCCCATTCCCATGCTGCACAGGAGCTCAGAGGCCTTCCTGGTGCCAAAGTCTCAGCAGGAGTGTCAAAAAAAGCATCGTCCTGGGCATCTGAACTATCAGGTGTGGCCCTACCACATAACCCTGCCCACTCATTGCCTCCTAAACCCAGCTAGGGATGAACAGGTTAAGAGATTTTTTTTTTTTTTCAGTAGGTGGGCTACCTACTTGATAGAGCAGCTTAAAAGTTACTGCTGTGCATGTTCAGAAGAGAAGCTTAGAGTCAAATATCCCAGTCCCAGGTGGGAAAGACACCTTAGCATATCCCAAGAGCTTTGGTTTCATGATGGGGGTGGGTTTTTTGCATGTGTTCTTATCACTGAACCGCTTTTTCTCCTACGCCTATCGCTGTCAGTGTAAAGGTCATAGCTGACAGATAGGGACGATTTAACTGACTTTAGACACTTCTGAAGAATGGGGTGTTATAGATTAGGGCAATCTGTAACATGTGCAGGGACATCAGGATGAAAGACAGCTGCCAAAACGGCTATCACTTGCGATTCAATCAAGCATATAAAAAGTAGATATGAAGCCACTCCTACATTTACACAAACCCAGACAAATATTTTTCATTTCCATTTATTGCACTCCTACTTGCTCCAGGCTGTCGGTTGGTCAGCTGGAATCTGTACACCAAGTTGCATGGCAAGCAACTGATGAATGATTAATCAAATAAGACATCCGTACTTAGCCACTTCTCGATAACTACCTCAGAGAGACAGGGTTTGGCCGTGAGGTCTGCCTGCAGCGAAGGAGTAGCACTGCCGACTGCGGGTCCCCTCCATCTGCAGGTAGCTCTTCTTGTCCGCTCTGCTGGGTGAGGGGGAGTACTGTACGGGATGAGAATGGGGCTGAACAAGTGCGGGAAGAAAGGATGGGCAGATGGCTCACAGGCCATAAATTGGATGCCTTACCTTCTGTGTAAATGCAGAACATCGCAGCCAGCGCCTCAGACTGTAACAGCAGGGACTCTCCGTTCCCGCTTTCCCTGAGTCCTGCCTGCCGCTCCTGGGATACACACTCAGGTCAGTAGCCTGATATAAGTGTTTTGATCCAACACAGTTCATGCTGCTGGGTGGTCCCAGCCCTGTTAGGTGCCCTAGTCCTTCAGATCACACCAAAGACTTGCTGAGCAGCGCAATGAAGTACCAAAAGATAAACTGACGTTCTCTCTACACTAAAAATTTACTAAGTGCTTTCTTCTTTTCTATATTATACGTTATCTATTAATATGGTGGTTAGATCCTTGAGAAATCCAGAAACACAGATAATATTCAGATCATCCATCTTCCCAGTTAGGAATTACTGTAATCTAAAGGTATCCTTTCCCCACACAAAATGAATGTGTAAGCACAGCCTGTGCAGCAATGCCTTCCTGGACTGTTATAAGGAATTCCAGTGCAATGCAAGTAGTCATTAAGCCAATTGATTCACATAAGTTTTGCCTTTCTACTAAGAAAAGAATCTCTGGCTATGAAAGATTTGTGTCTTAGCAAAGAGACTTCCAGAAGCTGTCACAAAAAGGGAGAATCCAAATAAAAGTTCTCTCTTGCAAAACAGGAAGGAAAAAAAGACATGAACTAGAAGAGGTGTCTGGGCAAAGAGCAGAAAGCATCGGAGGGTCAAAATCCCCTAAGGACATGAGGGAAATACCAGAGTACTTAAAAAAAAAAAGCCCTACTAGCTTTAATGTTCCCACACAAGCAAATCACAAGAGACAGGCTTGGCACTCATTTACATAGGAGCTTCAGAATGAGACAAGCCTCATGTGACTTTAGGGTTATGAGTAACGGGCCCAGAAAACAGCAGAGAAAAATCAGTGGGATCTGAGGCATTTCATCCGAAATCCTTCCTCTCTGCAGAAGTTGCAGTTAACAGCAACTGGAGTTAACCGACCTCCCGACACTGAAGGTGTCATGATGGAGGCTCTGCCTTTTCAGTGCGCAGGGGCTGATGGCTGCCCAGGCTGGATGCTGCAAGCTGCCTCCATCTCCTGGTGAAGACATCCCTCCTGGTCTTTGCCTGCTCTTTCAGCACCGAGGTGTCTGCCTGGTGCACAAGTTGGATGAATCGGGCAGGCATGTGAGTTGCATGAGTCGTAAAGAAAGGGGAAGAGATAAAGATATGGATAAAGAGAGAGTCAGATTTTGAAAAAGAGGAGTATGCTGTACAGATGGGGTTGGCAGATCCAGCAGGCTCTGCTCTGGGGGGAGTAGTCCGACTTCTTGGTTGTATGCTCTGAAAGGAGGGGTACCTGGGTCCAGAAGGAGCTGGGCTAAACTGTAAGGAGAGCAGTGGGCATGAGGAAGGTGGACAGGCATCCAGGAACATGGGCCAGAGAGCTGAGTGAATTACAAGGAGTAGCTAACCTGTGGCAAAAGTACTCAGGAACTTAACATCTACATGGTTTCAAATGGGACAGCACTGAAGCATACACTGAGGTGTGCTTCTGAACAGCCGGAAAGGATTCAAGAGTTAACCAGGATAGAGAGCAGCTGATCTGGAGAGGTCTGGTCAGCCTCTTAGGAAAGGGTTCTCTTTTCTGACTACACAGGGAAATTTGCAGCCCCGACTCATTTTTTTCCTTCAGGTCACAGGCAACACCAAGAAGCCATGGTAGTGTGCAGTACTGCCTGTCTAGGCAGAGGTCTGAAACACCTGAATGCCAGTACAGACATACTCATGTCACACCAAGGGAGTTACAGTGCAGAGATCCCCTGGCCGGGGGGCTGGGTCAGGCTGAGTTTCACATGAGAAGAAAACACAGATTTCATAGAATCATAGAATGGTTAGAGCTGGAAGAGACCTTGAAGATCACCTAGCTCCACCCCTCTGCCATGAGCAGGGACACTGTCCACTAGATGAGGTTACTCAAAGCCCCATCAAGCCTGGCCTTGAATACTTTCAGGGATGGGGCCTCCACAGCTTCTCTGGGCAGCCTGTTCCAGTGTCTCACCATCCTCACAGTAAAGAATTTCTTCCTAATATCTAATCTAAATGTACCCTCTTTCAGTTTAAAACCATTATCCCTCATCCTATCGCTAGACTCCCTGATAAAGTCCCTCCCCATCTTTCCTGTAGGTCCCCTTTAGGTACTGGAAGTCTGCTATAAGTTCTCCCCGGAGCCTTCTCTTCTGCAAGCTGAACAACCCCAACGCTCTCAGCCTGTCTTCATAGGACAAGTGCTCCAGCCCTCTGATCACCTTTGTGGCCCTCCTCTGGATGTGCTCCAACATGTCCATGTCCTTCTTACGTTGGGAGCTCCAGAGCCGGACGCAGCACTCCAGGTGGAGTCTCACAAGACTGGAGGGGCAGAATCACCTCCCTCAGCCTGCTGGCCCCGCTTCTTTTGATGCAGCCTAAGTAGTTTTTCAAGTAGCAGTACTTTTCAAGTACTTTTTCAAGTAGCAGTTGGCAACTTGTTTTTCAGGAGCTATTGAGCAACCCAAATACCAAGACCGAAAGGGGAGCGGCTTTCCTGATGCCCCGGATAAGGGGAGGTGGTAGGGCTGGCCTGTGCCAGGGCTGCATGCATGGCTGGGCAGAGGTGGGGATCACGTGCTGCCATCACCACCTCCCAGGGTGGCACTCAAGCAACTTCAGCTGGGAATCCCTGACATAACAGATGGATGAATGAAGAAAGCAAAGTCAAGTCAGTCTACACTTAGCTTCTCTTGCAGCCCGGTCCTGACCATCCTTACTTTCCCACACTCATAGTTCTGGGAACTGAAGATAATCTGCACCCAGAGGAGCCAACTTCTTATGCACATTGACTGCATGGGTCTGCCACGGTACCAAGAGCTCCTCCTGAGAGGACGATGACATAAGGTGGGAGTATGCAGAGACTTACAGCAAGTTATCACTTTCTCAAAGCACTTGGCTACACCATCTGAACCAGGGAGCACTTGGTAACATGCTGAATGGTGATCCTGAATAAATGCTTTCTTCAGAGGGTGTCCCACGCTCAACTGTGCTGTCTCTCATCAGTATAAAATAACAAATTCAATCCTTCAATAATTTATTTCTTTATATCCAAGAATGTTTTTCAATTATACATTTAAGTTTGTAACTTTGAACACAAGAGTAAATATATGTAAAAAAATCCTAGCTGTGCAAATTTCAAGTTGCATTGTTTCAAATAATATAAATATTTTAATAAAACATATGTTCACATTAAGGTCCACAAAATATATAAAATTTAACAGAAATAAGTAATGAGTTATTTAATATTTTTTCCTTTAAAAAATGTTTTTTGATAACTAGAAAGAGATTTTTAAACTTGGGAAGCAACTTAGAAGAGGTATCACCTCCAAAATCATAGCAGCAAAACAGGCTGAAAACTTAAAAGGCACGAAAGGAGAAGAGAGAAGCAGGTACCAGGCACAATGGTAAAGGCAAGGTCACTAAAGAAAGTATTACAGATTGAGAAATGGATATATGAACTCCAGGAGAAAAATCTTAACCCTGAAGTGCTCCGTTACCAAGCTCCAAGCTATTTGCATGGTAACAGAATCACATTAAGGGTAACAGAAAGAAGCGTGACAGAAATGGGGAGGGAGGGTATGAACAGCAGCACACATATTCTCGACAGTTGCAACGCAAGAGAAGAAGAGTTGCTCTGGTTTCAGAACTGAACCTGAAGACAAAGGGCTTTGGGGTTTTTTTTGTCTGTTGGAGGCAATTCCTTCCACACAAGCGGGGAACGGCAGGATTCAGTTTTCTCACTCCACGCATACACTTCTGTAATCACCTGTCTTTCCAGCTGTCTTGGGATCTGGGAAAGGATCTAAATGCTGGTTGGGTTAAGCACGTTAAAGGAGCAGACCACTGCCGGTCTTGTTTCTGGCTGCAGTGTGCCGAGGGCTCTGCAAACACAGAACCGCTCGCTCTTAACACCCTGAACGCCTGCGGGAGCACCCGCCTTGATGAGCTCTGTAAGACCACCAGCGAGGACGTGGGCAACCCAAAGCAAGTTTCTTCAGACACCAACTGCAAGTAGCATCAGGCTGTCCTGGGGGATCCCTCCCAGGAAAGACCTGCCTCTGACTGATGTACGCAAACACAAGAGCTCCTGCACCTCTGACAGTAGCTGCGGCTCCTCGCCTGGGAGCAGGGGGAGGTATGGAGAAAGAGGCAGAACTGGGAAGTTCTTTGGATTCAAATGCTTCACACTTCCTCCTGGGAAGTCCAAGAATTAAATATGGCATTGTAGGAGCTTAGTCATGAACGACAGCTCTGTGCAGAAGGCAACCTGCCCTTCTCAGCAGTCCTTGTATGCAGTGTTTAGAGGAAGTAGACATTTATTCCCATTCATGGGAATAAACACGAACATGAGGAGACAGCTTATATTTCCCCCCGCCCTCCCACTCCCAGGACTGTTAAGTGTTTTGGACGTAGCACCGTTTCAGTGAAGGAAGTAGCTGGCATCGCTTTCTTCTTCTTTACCAACTCCTCCCCTCCGCTAGCCATAGATCTGTTTGAACTGGTAGCATTCATTGCAGTAGCCGTTGCACTTGGCATTACCATAGTGATCACAAGCAGGGGCTCGGCAGCGTTGCTTCGGGGGCTCCTCCGCAGCGGGGTCCCTGGCACCCCCCGACGGTGGAAGCTGACCGAGGCGCTGGCACTCCTGGCACAAGTCATCGCTTCTGCAGGCCAGGTTGTTTCGACACGAAGCCACGGCACACTGTCTCTTCTGGCTACTCAACGCTGCTCGCTGCAAATCTCTGTGCTGTCCTGTTCTCTTGAAAAAAAACAACATTAAAACACACTGTCAGTTGCCGTGCTGGCAGCAGCACAAGCGGCTTTTCATTTACTCTCAACTCCGCTCATGGTTCGTATAGGTAACCACTGGGGGTTGTTGCAGAAATGCTTCTTCTGAAAAGTACAATACCAAGAGCCAAGTTGGGCTTTATCAAAGAAAACCACAAATTCAGTCACTTCTTAGAAATAAAAAAAAAATAAATTAATCTTTTGGTGACTCTCAATTCTAAAAGGGACAAACCAAACCAAATTAAAAAAGAAAAAAAGGAATAAAAAAAAAGCTGTAATGGGCTCAATGAAAAAGGTGACATGAAGTGGACTAAACCCCTTGATGCAGTTGTATAGCTCTAAGGGTAAGAATGAAAATCCCTCCCTGACCAGCAAACCAACCAACTGTTGGTCCAATTGCTTCCTCTGAAACTGCTGGTGAAATCCCAGGTAAAATTGAACATGGCCGTGATAACCCTGAACTGAGAACACTTGGCAGTGTTAGGTTTACAGTTGGACTTGATGACCTTAAGGGTCCTTTCCAACCTAAAGGATTCTATGAGTTTTAGGAGAGCTGCTCAGTTGCAGCAGGTAAAAATCATGAAAAAACGCTATGCTTGTCTTTCTCCGATACGTAGGATGCAGACATTTGAGGATTTTCTAGTACGCATCCAGAGTTGTTCTCACAGGAGAAAAATGTGCAGCACTAAACATGAAGAAAATTTTGAGAAGTTCACACTTACTTCTGTCTGTCTCACCAGCTGTTCTTCTGTCCTCCTGGCTTCCTGAAATCGCTGGTTCTGGGCTTTAATGAAGCAGTTCTGGCAGTACCCTTCGAGCATCGTGCTGCCCAGGGTGCCGCACTCACGCCGCTGGCAGGACACGCTGTTACGGAAGGCAGCAGCGGAGGTTCCCAGCTGACCCGCTGCCGAGGACTTCCTCTGAGATCTCCTCTGGTGGCGGAGCAAAATGCTGTCTGTAATGCAAAGGAAGGACAGGAGGAGTTTGAATGTGCCCAATAGATCTGATGACCCAAAGGAATTATTAAAAGCTTCCCAATTTAAAACAAACAAACAAAAAATTTTTAAAAAATCTACTAGCTTCAAACATGGGTTTTGGACAATCCTGAGCCCCCTCAGTTGATGCACTTTCCTCCATGTTACATAAATAAGGCAGCTAATACAGCCTGATTTTCATATCAGAAGTCGTTGAAACAGCTGATTTGGGAAAAACTTGCCCTCAGTGGGAAAACTAGTTACCGTTGAAGCCAAGACGAATTTCACCTTTGGCTTCAGCATGTCATCTGTGACCTACACTGACACTTCCCTTTCGGCATCCCCCATTTCAGGCGCATGGGGTGATGTGGCACAGTGGCACAGAGCTCAATGGGAAAAACTGCCTTATGGTTTTTAGTCTCATGAAGCAATCATATATTCCACGATCAGGAGGAAAAAATTTTCATTGTGAACAACGCTAAAAAATAAGCTATTGCAAGCTGGCACAGAAGTCCCCTAATTTGAAAGTATGTGGAAAGCGCAACATTGGCACACTTGTCAGCAATGAAACAGTCTTAAGAGATATGCAATAATTCTCTCTTTCACCCTCTACACCCAAGGGCTCGTTGGCTGTGTAACAGGGCAGTAGCATGAAAGATGAAGATTTCGTGCTGGGATTTATTCACAGACTATTACGTTTTTGAAGGGCTGCCATTAAACACACACATGCACGCATGCACATGATACTACCAGGAAAGATTTCAAGGTAGATTATAACAATATGCTCCTAAGTTACTCCAAAATACAAGCTTATTATCTACAGTCAACTTCTACTTGCTCGGCTTATCGAGGCGACTTCAGTAGTGACTCCAGGGTGTTCTACCTGTTACATACAGAATGGATAGGGATCTTCAAATTCATCCCAATGTTTTTAAAAGCCTTGCTAACATAACTGGTTGTCAGTAGTATCAATACAATAGCATTTTCCTCACTGACCCATACAACTTGACTAGCTGTGAAGAAAATTCATACCAAACCACAACTGCAGTGGATGGTGGGGAGGGATCACAACCCACCCCCTCTTGAGCTAGTTTTGCTTCCATGAAAGCCAACAGGAAGTTTTACAAGACATTTCACAGGTTTCCCACGCTGTTACTGCGTGTCCCTTTAAAGGACAAAAAAGCACCTTCTCCTCAGACTGCTGCCTCTGCTCCACACCGTTTCTGTCAACCCCCTGCCCTTTTAGCACCCAGTGCATGCAGAGCTTCACAGCTCCAGGAGGCCGATCTGCGGCCAAAGCGTGCCAAAGCTCACCCCATCCCCACTTACCATGGTTTTCCCTGTACTCAAAGAAGCACAGCGTGCAAAAGCCCTCATTTTGCGATGTCCCAAAAAACTTGCAGCCGGGTTTCCTGCAGAGGTTACCTCCCCTCTTCTCCTCGGGAGGCAGCGCCACTGGCAGGGGCTCCTCGCCGCGGATGTTGGGAACCTGATGGCAGGAGTGCTGGAGGAGGCTCTGCGAGATCTGGGATGGATCAGACGTCGATCTCTGATGGCACGTGGGCAGGAAAGCGGGGCTGCCGTTTGAGGAGTGCTCTGTAGTCCTTTTGAAGCAAGTGCTGCATATGCCGTTGAAGGTCCTGTTGGCCTTCTGCCGGCACACCTTGCACGTGGCATAGTCTAAATGTCTCCGGTCATCCAAGTTGTTGCAAGGACCGAGCTGCCTGGAGTTGTAGCAGCGTTCGCAAAGCCCATTGTGTTGCACGTTCAATGTAAAGGGGCAGTCTGGTGTCCTGCACTTCATGGCCGTGGTCTCGCTGTATAGGAAAAGGCTTGGAGCAGTCGGAGGTGCGGAGCGAGGCCCTGTTACAGGCTCTTCGGCCGTCCATCCCCCAGGTTCACAAGTGTCCCCATGGGAGGAGCCCGACCCAGCTGCCTTCAGTTTCTCGGGTGCTGTTTTGGAGATCGGCTTTCTTCCTTTGCTCGCCTGGGACCTCCGCTCAAAGCACTCATGGCAGTAGGGCTGGGTGTTCACAGACATGTAGAAAGGGCAGTTCGGCGTTTCACATTTCACCTGTAAGAGGGAGAGCTGGGAGAGGGACAGTTCCTGTCTGTTCCTGGAGCAGGTCTCTCTTCTAGCAGGTTCAGTGTTCTCCTGCCACTTCTTGTACTCGTGCTGTACCAGTTGAAAGTAGTCTTCCACAAGGTTTATTTCTTTGGGTAGGTTGCCTTCATCTAACCTGACAGCCAAAAAAAGGAAGATTGCATCAGTGTTTGAAAAGGGCAGATGGTGGGGGTGGAGGCAAATACAAGCAACGTGGGGAGGAAATGTAGATTTAATGCACATCCATATTACTCAGCTAGAAGATCCAGGATGTTAAACTGTTGCTGTAAATGGAAATAATTTTAAAAGCAGGTGTCCAGTGATGTCAAATGGAGACTTTCATATCTAAAGAAATGGTCTGACACAATGCTAAACGGAAGCATTCTTAAAAGTATTTTCTAGGTGAGCCCTTTCTGTCTGAGAGCTGTTTGCAGGAAGAATATGGATAATCTCTCAGAAGTGAAAAGAAAAATCCTCCCAATCCTGAATTCCTCTGAAGACCGGTGCTCAGCTGAGGTGAGGTTAGAGTGAAAGATCTCTCTCTTCACCAGTCTACACCAAGAACATGCCTTTCCTACAGTGGGCTCAGCATTTCATGATACAGATTATCATGAACTCTGCTCCTGGTTTTGCCCTGTTGTGTCTGCATCTACCAGGGGAATTCTTTGAACCAACTACGGGGCTTTAGTGCAGTGTGTGCAACAGTAGCATCCATCCCACCATCACTACTCTGCTCCTGACCAGAGGGAATATCCCACACCAGGGCCTCACCATACCGCAGTTGGGAGGATGAGGAGCTAGCATTACTGGTAATACTCAAGAACACATCCATGCAGTGGGACTAGGGAACCTGGATTCCTGCTCTTTATGTATGCATATATCCTTCGGGTAGGAGGACTTCAGTTTTGAAGGCTCCCAAACCACCACTCCTGGTGTGGTAACGGAAGCAAAGACAGAGGATTCAGGGAGTCGGTTCCCCCCCACACTTGTAAAGGGGCTGGGCGGACACTGCTGCCAGCATCCCCTAAATGTGAGGAGCCGGTGACTGCTGCCAGCTGCCCGCTGCATGTTACTGATGCTCAACCGTCAGGGGGACAATCGCAGACACCCGTTCCTCCACCAGCCACAGCTTCCTGCCTACCACCGCGCTGCAACAGCCCAGGGCATCAAGGCATCTGTGCTAAGAACATATCTCCAAGTACTTTCCCTAGCAGCCAAAATTACACCAGCTGCTCTTTATGCAATGTGTCCTTCCGTAAAGTGCAAGAGTTTGGTCTAACTAGTTCCTGGGTTTAACTACTTTTCAGCCACCCGCCTGTGTAATCTAAAAGTCAGTGAAACTAATCCATTGGGTTTACTCTTCTAAAATATTAGTTTCAGTCTGCTAAGTCTGAAGACATTTTTGCCTTTAAATTTGAGACCAGCTCGAGCTCATAGCACTTCAAAGCATGTCAGCAGTAATGCCATTATTTCATATTGCAGAGGGTAAACATGGGTACACGGGTGCTACCGTGGAAGGAAGGAAAGACCAAAGGAATACACCGGGCTGCCCGGCTTCTCTCACCACCATAAACAAGGTAACTTTGAGGAAACGGGAATGACACTCACTTTGCAGCATTAATTAGATGAGTTGTACCATGATCCCAGCCTTGCACTGGAATTTCTATCACTATCAAGTAGTCTTTTAGCAGCTGCTCTTTCTCCCTCTCCTCCGCGTCTGTCAGAAAGTGTACGCTCAAGTCCTCAAATCTGCCTCGTTCACTGGTGACCAGAGGGACAGCCCGGATTTCTGTGGGGAAACAAGATGGATTAGCACATATATATATATTTTATTAGGCAGGAGTAACCACAAGATGCGACACACGGAGATGCCACCACTACTGCTGAATTTCAGAGAGAGAGGAGAACAGCTGGCAAGAGCAACCAGTTTCTAAACAGTGCCACTGGGGGAGGACACAGATGCATCTGCATCATGAATCTAGCCCCATCCCACAGGAGTTTTAATGTCCCCATAGCAATTTTCTTCTCAGTGTGGGCAGCATTGTAGATATCAGTTTGATATACCTTTCCAAGGGGATGATGTCCTAACCTGAACCTTGAGAACTGCTATCCAGTCAGAAGAGAGTCACTAAAAATGGCCCATATATCTCATTATCCCTGCCAGGCAGTGCCACACCACTGTGAGACCATGTCCTTCAAAGCTTCTTCTCTGATGATGGGATGTGGAAAGGAGGCCAGAACACAGTGAAGCGGAGGCCACTCTTTGACCGATCCCAGCCTGCCACCAGGTGAGTTGCACTTTACTTTCAACCAGCATTTTGAAGACAACCTTTAGTTTCTATTCAGATTTACAGTCCAAACTGTTTCTGCTCACATTTTAAGCACGTATTCCAAAGGAATCTTTTACATTTATTTTAAATTTTGAAATGCAAATCTAAACCAGATTATATTCAAATGCTTTATCAGCATGATGATATTGGAGAAGTTACATAAATACAGAACAAGGTACTTGAAAAATACCTGGCCCGCTGTCCTTCAGAGTCACTAGTGGTGTAAAATGCATGTTGTCGTAGCCAAGCACTATTGGGTATCTGTAGCATTCTTCAGCTGGCCAAAGGAGAGGCAAGTAAATACCGCCAACGTTCAGAGGAGCAAAACTGGAGCCTGACTCTAAACTTCTCACCACTTTATCTGCATAAGGAAGATAAAGAAAACACAAAAAACCACAAATAAGTATGTGCTACAGGCAAAAGAAAACATATTCTGGGTGTTTTAGAATAATTGCTGAAAATGCCCAGTTCTGAAACGTATCTACCTGAAAACAACTGTGAGTGAAATAAGATTACTAATACAGCACAGAGTAACCCAGTCCGTAGTGCGAGATAACTGGTGGGGCAACTCACCTGCGAGGACAATGACTGGCCGCCTGAGGATGTTAGCAAGGATGAAGATGTGTATTTCTTCCAGTGCATTATATGGAAGCCTGTTTCGAGCCCCAGATGTTTCTGGGGAGGTCATTTCAATGAGGTATTCCCACTCCTCCTCCCAGTTCTGAGGAAAGAAACATCTGTCAGCAACAGTTCAAAGACATGGAGGTCGGAACCAACTGTAGCACAGCAGTGCTCAAAACGGTCACGCACTCCCATTTCCAGCAAAGGAAGACTACTTCTGCTCTCCATTAATGGCGGGATCCATGAAGCCAAAAAACGAACGAAATCAGCAAGGCACCGCTGACGAGCACTCAGAAAACAGCACCATTCCCTCAGGCCACCTTACCCGGGTGTCATAGTGGAGTCCCGTTTCTACAAACTCCTGGGATTTAATAGCCTCCCGCTGCCAGCGGAGCTTGAAGTTCCGTGTGTCAATCTCCCTGAGTGCGCTAAACAATGTTTTTCTTAAGACGAGGTCGATATCTTCAATACCCCACATGTACTGGGATGCAGCATGCATGAGGCAATTTCCATCACCTGCAATAAAAGAAAGAGTACATTATTTTTAGATGGGTGCTTAAATAAAACCCCACAACTGCGCAGGATGTAGAATTACGCTGCGCCTCTGCATATTCTCGGTGCTTCCTAAGCCTTGGACAGAAAGGTTTTAACAAGACTACAGCTATGAGCTCTGCTCAGAGACAGAAAGGAAGAAAGTCACCTCTCTACTGGTTTTGTCCCTTCACTGGTAACTTTGATAACATGAAGTAAATTTTGAGGTCAACTGCAAATGTCAAACAGTTGAAATAGATTTAAATACAACAAAGTCAACTTAAAATTATAAAACAATCTCCCTCATCAGTGCTTATACAAGTACACCTGATGGTACAGGGTAGAGATAATGGAAACCACTAAGAATACGCTACAGTAACATCAAGCCTCATGTCCCCTGCTGAGCACTGCATTGAAAGGCTTAGCGCTTGGCTGTGCTTGATGGAGGAATTGTAATAAAAAAGGAGGAATGGAGAAATTGTAATAAAAAGCGAGACAGAAAGAGAAGAGTAGGTGATTTATGTAAAGCAATCATAGGAACATCTCCTACCTTCCTCTCAGAACTGATAGTAAGCTGGGCTAAATAAATGAAACCCAATGATTTTATTTCTATTTAGACACCTTCCTTGCATTGAAAAAGTTCTCTTTACTCTACAGGTAGGAAGGAAAGCGATGTTCTGCAGTTTCAGAGGGGAAGCAACTGAGAATCAGAGGAGTTAACTGACTTAATTAAAAGGTGTGACAAAATATGCCAATGGCTGGGTTTCAAATTCTATCTCTAGACATCTTCTTCAAAAGAGGATGTCTCCTCTGAGACATCAAGAATTATTACTATCATATCCTCAGATTCAAAACTAGGTCCGGTGTTTACTACAGTGGTAAACAGATTCACCCAATGCTAAGAAACCACAGCAATTTCCTTGGAATAGAGGAGGTCAACCACGGTAAAGCGACTAGATTTTTCTCCTGTGGAAAAAAAATCCACCAAAGAACACCCACTAAAGACTTATTCCCAGTTTGCTACATGCATTAAGAGCTCAAGTACACTGTTTGTGAACACTTGCTACTTTTTCTATGAGACTGCAGAGAAAAACCTACAACAGACCCCAGATCCTGAGAAAGCTAACGTTTGAAATCTGCTTAACACTTCATAAATTGCTATGGACTCGGTGCCTATCAGGTTCCTGCAAACTGTGCTCTGGTCTCTGAATGCTGTCTTGCAAAGCTCACTTCAAGTCTGCAGGCTGCTTACTTGAGCTCAAAAAATCAGGGAATGACATATTAGACAGAAAAACTGACTGGGTTTCCTTCTGACCAAGAAAGATGACATAGTAATCCCGTTAAAATTTTCCCTTTGCAAAATCTAGAGCAAAGATAAGATTTTTTTTTCTCTCTCTCTGTCTCTCCGAGAGCTCACTTTCAGTTCTTTATTGAGAAGCACTGCCCAAAATTCCTTACACAGCACTTGGAATTCCCCTGTGCCGTTTGACTAGCAATTGAGCAACAGTTGTACTTTTTGTTCTGCGGGCGCAGGGCTGAGCAGCGAAGCCTCCCTCGGACTTTCCCGGGGGGTGTGGCTGGGCGAGCTGGAATGAATGCCGATTCATTATACAAGTGAAATCTCTACAGCCAATAGCTGCTGGAATTTTTAAATTTTTTTTTTTTTTAGCTGTTTCGATTTTTATACCTCCTACTGCTTTCCTTCTATCCTCCATTCGCATGTCTGCAAAGAAATGTGTGGTGATTCAAAAGGGCTTTTTGTTAATTAAAAAACCCCCACCACTCTACAAACTCATATACATATTAGGTAAAATATACATTGAAAGATCCTATAGGAGATACTTTCTCTGTTTTCAACAATTACAACCTTCATCAGAAAAAAACCCAGAATTTTCTGAAGAAAGCCCACTGTTGACTGAAAGAACTAATATATTCCTCCCACATTTATGGGTTAAGCAGCTAAATGCTTTAGAAAATACTCTTCATGCCACGTGGCAGAAAAAAAAAAACCATGTTATTTTCTGGGATAATACAGGGATTCTCCAGGCTTCTGTTCCTCCTTTCAGGGATCCCCTCCTTCAGTCCAGTCTACCTTCTCTCAGCTGCGAAGGTCCCTTGCTGTGACTACTTTGCATTAACCACAGGTTCCCAAAGCCACTCCTTCTACTCACGCACTTAATGACCCTAAAGCTCTGAACTGAAGTTGAGTTCATTAGCCACATGGGGGGTACGGGGGGACACACACACCACAAACCGAGCCCTTGCTTTTCCTTCCCTCAACCTGCTCTAGTATTTCAACCCCTTGTATATTGATGGGCCTGCTCACAGGTGGGATCCGAGTCCCCAGTTCTCAAATTGTTCCCATTTGTAACGCTGACTGACAGTCGTGAGACAATGGAAGAGGTCACAGTTATTGAATATAGTGATGTCAGCAACAAGGGCCTGTCCAGGCAACGTTAACCCCTGCAGGACTCATATTAACAGGAGATCGGGGATTCCAAAAACGTTGCTCTTTGCCCTGGGCAAAAATTACACACAGTGTCCGTTTTCCTAGTAAATCCATTAGAGTTTATCTCCTGGGGTGAAGTTTTGAAGATGCAACACTTGGAGTGATGTTACCGTCCCAGTACCTGCAAAGCGCTGCCTGCCCTAGCTGCGACTCCAGTCCTTCTGGAAGTTCAAGATTAGGCGATCTCCATGCACAGCCTAATTACAGTCATGAGAATTTTATGCCAGTGCAGGGGCAGCCCATGAAAGCCCACCAGAAGGTCAGTGCCCCTATGACAGTTACAGAGACACACATTAGGATCCGGCTCTTCTAGGTCGGGGCACTGACATCGGCACAGCAGTTCTGTTTTTACAGCTTTTGTACAACACAGATGTGTTCAAGAAGATTGAGAAATATGGTGGAACTTGGGAAGGGAAGAATGTGGACTAGGAAGATAAGGGCAATGTGTATAAAAACAGATATGAAAAGAAGCATCCACAGAACATAACATAAGGACTTCAACGAGGCTGCAGGTCCACCACACCCAGCGTTTCTATAACCAGTGTCATCTGCTCCTTGAGCAAAGAATAGATATTTTCCACGTTCTTGGAGACCTCACTGTCCCAGTCTACCTTCACAGCTTTAGGGAATCCTGAGTCCAAGTTTGCGGCTGCGTGACCATAAGTCATAGCCATTACCCAATCTTTCCTCCACTGAATGTGAAATGCCCAGCGACACTTAGAATCATGTGCAAAAGCTTTCTGCTCAAGACCTGTGGACACATACACCCTATTCAAGAAATCTTTGCACTACTGCTGTACCTTTGCATTTATAGCTCTTGATGCAATACACACGAAGTAACCCTAAACCCAAGTCTGGTTTGGGTTTACCCCAAACCAGCACTGACCCTTGAAAGAAAAGGGCACTGCACGCTTTGTGGTGCACAAAGATGGCACCCAGGAGTTACTGGTGAGCCTTGAGGGAAGGCAAGAACTGGCAAACCCCAGCAGGTAGCTGGGATGAGGGAGCCGGCTGGGTGCAGGGCGCTGACTCCAGGACCAGTGAGGTCAGGTTCCCAGAGGCTCCAGGTCCAGGACACTCCTGCTGGCATCGCTGTTAAAGCTGGATCAGCAAGGGAACCTTGCCTGCCAGCTACAACGGCAGGGCTTACGGCAGGATATTAACTTCTGCTATATATACACGGGAATGCATCCCTGTCACTCAAAACATCTGAAGTCTCCTCTTGCCTGGCATTAAGGGCCGTTCGGCACTTCCGACGAGGGAGCCGATACACAGCAGAGCCGGATTCACGGAAAGGCGATGGGTTGCAAGTCAAGGTTCCCGCCTGGTATTTTACTCTGATGTCCCACAAGTTACTGGTATTATGAAAACATGGGCGAAATTTTCAGACTATTCATAATACCGTGATGTGGGCAGGGGACTGCTACAGCCGCAGAACAGTACATCATGCGGAAAGAATTTTAGTTTACAAAACTAAGATTAAAAGGCACCACTTTTTTAAAGCCGCGCGCTTCTGTTTCAGTAACGTGAACTCAGATGCTATTAATAAAGGTGCTACATTGGTATTACCCTATTTAACGCGTGCGCAAAGACCTGCTCGTAACTTACCATTAGTCTTCAGAGGGACGAGTCTCCGAACTTCCATGCACCAGTTGAGCTTCCTCTGGCGCTCCAGTGAAGTCTGGGTGGCCTGGTCAGTCAGGGCCTTCTGAAGTGTTTCCCGAAACTGAGGACAAAACTGGCACATTCTGAACATTTCTATGGTGTATCTGTGCATAGTCCTGAAGTGGTGAATTATTCCACTGGGGGGTTTGACCAGATCTTCAGGTGTCCTCTCTCTAATCTTCATGGCTTTCAGCATATTGCTCTGATACAAAGCTTGAGGAAGGATGTGTTGACCAGCCATGTTTCTAGAAGACATCTGAAATGAAAAAGGATCCTTTTATTGGCATGTTATGTCCTCGCATCACAGCGCTATCACTTCTGCAGAAGTTGAGAAGGCACTTTCAGGGGCGGGATTCTGGCTGCAGTTTTGCCTAAAACGAGCACAGAGTGGATGCAGTGCGCTGAGCCTTGTATAGATGATGGTTTTTAAAGCTCATATCCATTAGCCCCTCTGCATTACTCAGATATAGACACTGACCAGCTCATTCCAATTATTTACTGCCATCGCTTACTGAGATATTAAAAAGAATTTATTCATAACTAAGGAAATTGCATCATCGTTCAAAAAAAAAAGCATTTAAATCAAAGTAAGGATAAAAGAAGGCAAGATCAAGGGAAGGGAAAATTATCCGGGAAACTTGACTAATTGATAATTGCACAGTGTAATGCCATATGAACTTGCTGAACTTTCAGCACGTTTCAAGCTCTTGTTTGATGACATGCCAAAAAAAAGCAGATAATGACCATTTCAGATTTCCGCAGCCCATCCATTCTGAGAAGTGATGCTTGGTACAGTACAAAAAGAACCCCAAGAATTACATGCTGTGCTAGTATCTGTCCCATACTTACGGTGGCCAGAGATGGCAAATGAGAAATTTGAAGCAGAGCAAGTACTCAAGGTCAGACTTATGTTACTCTCCTTGAGGGTCCTTATATTTTGTGAGCGGTAGAGCTACTGCACAGAGGTGCTTGTGCAGTGTGTGGGGGTGCAGACTGCAGTGCTGCTATTACTCAGCGGTTAAGTCAACATCGCTGAAAAAGCATTTCCACTTGGCTCAAAAACCCCAATATTTTTCCACAGCGGGACATATAATGCTTGCTGCCCTGCATCCCTTTCTTCAGTATCTTTGGCCTCATGGGCTACAGCAGGAAGAACAAAAAAAAAACCCCATAACCTCAAACTGTCTGCACTCTCTGAAATACTTATTCAGAGCACACTAACTTTGCGGCTAGCTAGAGCTAAATGTAGGGACCACATCCCTCAAAACTCCCGTGCACTACAGTGACACCAACAACCTATTTTTACATGGAGAGACTCTCCTTGCTGTCCACATACATTACTGCTTTGTTTAAAAACAAAGCACAATTTCCATTAAGACAAATAAAGGTATGCATGCCTAACATGTTTAGAATACAGCTGCTCACGTTAGGAGAGCCCACTATTGTGATTATCAATCTGCGGACAAATATCAAGGCACAGGTATATATTAATGTCTTGATGTACACCATGCCAAGTACAAGGAAACAAGAAGCAACCGAAAAATTATTTATGCAACTGTTAGGAAGTTTTCTCATGGAGTTGAGAGTTTGGAGGGCCGGAGAGAGGAAGAAGGACTTAAAACCTGACAGACTGACCGCGAAGGGACTCCCAGGTCTGTGGAGGAAGAATACCGCTCTTGCACAGAAGGGCTTAAGCACATCCTTCCCCGCAGGGAGCCAGCTGCTCTCTCCTCTTCACCCAGGCACTTCCATTGGTGACATCCACCTCCAGCCGCTCAGTCAGAGCGCCATAAAGGACGCTGCCAGGGTAAGAGGGGACCTCAAACTCCTGCTGCTGAGAGCTGCCCTCTATAACCTCTCTGAGAACCAGCTGATTGAGAGACTCAGTGGATGTCCTGTCAAGCCCTAAATAGAGGCAGGTGAAACACGAGATGCTGCAAAGTCCTTTCTGCTCAGTCAGGGCAATGTCATTCACACAGTGTTTCCTCTGCTTCTGTAAGAGCACTAGGGACAGGGACACTCAGAGCTGTCACATCTTGTAGCATGTGGAAAAGCTTTCCTTTAGCTAATAAAGATGGCATATTCTTATCATTCCCCCACCAACATACGATCTTAAAATGCAAATAACACATTTTCTTATCCACTCCCCCCACCAATATAGCTTTACATTTACTATTTATGTAATCCGAATGGATGGCTTAAGGACTGAAATATAAAAAAAATAAACTTATTAATCTGTTTAATAACCACCGCTATACTTTGCTGATGACCAAAATACTGAATTCTTTACTTATGTAAGCAGAGTCACTGAGTCAATGGGATTTTTTTACATGAATAAAGACTAATCACATGATTAAGCACTACCGGCACGGACCCTTGAAATGGTTATTTCCAGCTTTAAGTAACAAAAAGTACTGAGCTTACAGAAGCATTCACTGAAACTATATTGTTCAATATTATATTACACAGGCATATTTTCCCTTCCACACATGGAAATTACTGTCTATGCTATTTACGGTCATTAAATGTCAATGAAGGCAAAAGCTGAGCAACCCTTATTTTCAAAAACAATGTGATGAGACAAACAGAACTCAATAGCCACCTAAGCTAGAGATTTAAAGAACAGAAAGCTCAGCTACAATTATATTAGTTTATACTGTACTGTGCTTTACTGTACGCTATACTACTTTAACCTTTTGACAGCTAACAACTACGAATTCTCAGAAAAGAACAGCTGTAAACAATGATTAAATAGCTATTGGAGGCAGCATACTTTCTGAACGTGTAATACTGAGGATGCTGGGCTCGGGAAAGCTGGATACTGGTCTGAGATGTGCCAGTGGTTTCATAAAGTTATTTTAGTTTTCTGTCCTCTATCTGAAAAACAGCAATAGTAAACTCTTTCCCGTAAAGTGCTAAGACAATGCTAAAATAAACATGCTTAATACACCTTCAGCGCCCATGGATTTCTATGCCTAGATCCTTGAGTGCTTGGTACAGAACTAAGCACATCGTCATCCTTTATCAAGGGAGAAGATGAGGACCGAGGGTGTTTTATCTACCACAGGACTGGCTTACACGGCTCAGTTCCCTGACTTGGTGGTCTGCTGGAAGGCTGTGTCTGCAAGGTGCAAACGACAGCCGCTATTGCCACCTGCCAGCTTTGCAGGAGAAGGAGCTCAAAGCAGCCAACTCCTCCGGCAGCAGCGCGAAAAGCAACCCCAGCAACACACACACACACACACACCCCCCCCGCCGGTCGGTTTCCCCCAGATCCCCGCTGAGGGGCTCCCGCTGAGCCTCCAGGGGGGCGGCCGGGCCAGCGCCAGTCCCCGGCGGGCACAACTTCACCTCCCGGGCCAAAGATGTCCAAAGCCAACCGGGAACCGGCACACAGCCCGCCCCCGGAGCGCTGACTGCGCGGGTACCGGGCAGAACACGACCAAACGCCGCGGCCAAATCCGCCTGGTGCCCCGAGGAGCCCTCCTGCAAACGGGATGGGGGAGCCGGAGCCGGTTTGGGGGTCCGCCGCCCCGCCGTGCCCCGCCGTGCCCTGCCCGCCTCCCCTCCCCTCCCCGCGGCCGGAACGGCGCTCACCCCTCCGCCGGCGGGCTGCTCCTCCGGTCGATCCCGCCGGTAACTCGGGCTCAGCAGCGGGGCTGGGGCGGTGGGACGCAGCCGAGCTCGGGAGCCATCAACCCCCGCCGAGCCGGGGCTCCCTTCCCTCCGCCGCCCCCTCCCCGCCGGAGCTGCTGCTGCTGCTGCTGCCGCCGCCGCTGCGGAATGAAGGGCTGAGCGGAGCCTCTGGTGTTTTTTTCCCCTTTCTGCTTCAGCGTACGACAGAAGAAAAANCGCCCTGACTCACCGGCGGGCTTCTCGGGAGCCCGGCTGTCAGTTTTTCCTTCCTTATTCCGTTTTTCCCCGCCCCGGGCGGGGTGCCCATCCCGTCTCGCAGACCTCGCTCCGCAGCCGTGCCCGCCCGGTCGATCGGCGGGACGCCGCGGCGCGGTGGGGGGAGGCGGGAGGCAGCCCCGCAGCCCGAGCGGCTGGGGCTCGGAGCAGCGCTGTGCACCCCTTCCCCTTGCAGGGCATCGTCCTGGCGTCACCACGGCGGTGTAACCGGTCCCTCGGGCACGGAGGGAGGGAGTTGTGCTGGGGAACCGGCAGCTGCCGCCGGTCCTGCCTGGCCCTGCCGTTCCCGGAGCTCGGGGCAGCGCCCTCGCTGCACCCCTGGCTGGAGCCTCGCTGCACCCCTAGATGCACCCTGGCTGCATTCTTTCTGCACCCCCGGCTGCATCCCGGCTGCATTTGGGCTGCACCCCTGGCTGCATCCCGGCTGCACCACCAAGTGTACCCCTGGGTGTACCCCTGACTGTGCCCTGGCACCCTCTGAGCACCAGTAGCAGCAGGAGCAGCAGCAGCGAGAGGCTCCCACTCCCCCAGGAGCCGTGTCCTCGTCCACACGGACAAGCGTGACAAGGGGCCCACTGGACTCCTGGCACACGCAGAGAAGCCTCAGGGTGTAGGTGCCCACCCCTCTGGAGCTGACATCCCAATGGGATGGGAAGGGAGCCCATCCTGCTTGAAGCTATTGCTCTTCTGCACTGTTTTCAAACACAAACAAGTTGTTGGAGTTTGATTTGGGATTTTTTTTTGTTGTTGTTTGCTTTTTGTTTGGGGGGTGGCTTTTTTTTTTTTTCATTTAGGTTGCATCTGCTTCACAGTTTTGGCTTTGTATTGTAAGTAACCACATGTGACTTTATTTCATTAATTAGAGGTTACGCCGATATGTAATCCCATAACTCCATGTGCTGGTATTTTAGGCAGGAGATGTTAATGTGCTTTAATCCAACCCTGCTCAAGGTAAGGTTGTTTCAGGCAAGAGGCAGAACTTTGGAGTAAAGTTACCAAGTCAGGGAGATCTTACTGCCAGAGTGTGTTTATAAACTCTTGGCCACACCTAGCAGTTTGTAGGAATCATTAAATTTAAGGATTATAATCAATTAATTCACACCTTTAAACCGTGTCCTAAGATCTGTGCAACAGAAAAATTCACTGAATCACTTAAGGCCTGGAAATAAGACTTATAGATGGGATTTCTGCTGGAAAGGGGCAGCTCCTTTCCCACCGTGCTTGCAACCTGAAAGCACCCAGAAATGAAATAATAGTGCAACAAAGTTTCTCGCAGTCTTAAAAGAGGACTCACGGATGCTGAGCTCCTGCCCATTCCCCAGCACCCACGGCTCCCACTGACTCGGTGAGAAGACAGGGTTGCCCCACAGCTTGAAATCAGGTCTTACATCACGACTCCTTCGGAGAACAGGTGGATATTGGAAGAGTTCAGCCTTGAGCTCCCTCACCCCGCCTCCAGTAGCAGCAGCTGGCTCAGCTCATGCGCTCCTGTCACATGCCGTGGTTACGTGGGAGCACGCTCTTTCCCAAGGGTTACAGGCCCGTGGCTGGCTCCGTGCAGCCTGCCATCCTCCTTTCTCTGCCTTTGTTCAGAAAGAAGTCAGGGATGTGGCTGGAAAAAGAGTAATCCAATTTTTTTTTTTTTTCTCCTTTCCTTGCAGAGGTTTCTTTCAAAGATTTTTGTAGGCAATTTTTCTTTTTAGTACAACTCTTTTTCTCCCCCCCCTTCTTTTTTCCCCCTAGCCTCTCTGCTGCCTTGGAAAATAGTAGTTGGGTAGGACGGCTCCGCACTTAAGGTCTGATGGCCTGAGGGATGACTGAGATCCAGGGGGCGGGATGCCTAAGGGAACTGCTCCTGAGCAATTACTTGCATAACTAGCGCAGGATCTGTGGTGTGGTTTACCCAGTGTATGTTTCCTTCAGCATCTTGCCATTCCCTGCTCCTGGGCATTTTTCCCTGTCTCCTTATGTGGGCTGAGGTACTGGATTACTGAAGTGAGCTGATTAGAAAACATCTATCTATGTATTTATATGTATTTTTACCCAAGCCGTATCCCTCATGTGATGTGAAGCCTGGCCACTCAGGGAGTTTTACAGAGATTGTTTGAAGTGATGGGGTGTTTTACTGTGGATTGGGAATGAGGAGTTAAGGTAGGAAGTAGGGATTTATACCCTGCTTTCTATGTGAAACTGCAGCTAATAGATTAACAAGTGGTCCAAGCCCCTTCTGGTTTTCACTCACAGGAAGAAGGAAAGGAAAATAAGTGCAAGGAGACTAACAGTTCTGCAGGTACCAGCTGTAAACCCATGAGGGAGAGGCTGAGTCCCAGGAAAACCTGAAAAGGCAACAGCTTATTTTTGTTTTTCTAAAGGGTGAGCACATCTGAATAGTCATAATTACTATTTACACCTTGATAAACTGAAAGTTGATTGCACGTGGCTAAGGCTGGTGTTTATCATACAGGTCTGAGCAGGATGGCAGGAATTTATTTGATCTGAGTTTGCACAGCACGGAATAAAGTTCTGTCTTGTCAACCGGATCTCCTAGGCAATATAGGAATACATTAAAAACATCATCAACATCAATAATTACAGAATGCATGAGTATACATTCCTCTTTTCTGATTTACTCCTATTTCTTGTAATTATACCCCATAGTTTATCCCACCATTTATGACATAATGTTTATATTTGACAAAATATAAATATAGATACATATATATAAGGGCACGGAAAATTTTCTTCTTTGAAGTGTGTGTAGACACACACTTACACATACCTATATATATACACACACACCTATTTTTATGTATATATACATACCTATATCTCTTGAGGGAAGGGGGAAGTTCTCCTTGCCATTGAGGACAGGATAGAAAATACTTTAAATTGCAGCTACCTAGATTCTGGTTAGGCATAAGGGTAAAAAAACCCCACCCTTGTAATTGGCGAAGTTTGTATAACCCTGGAACGGGCTGTCTGGGGAAGCTGCAGAACATCCATATTTGGAAGGTATTTAAGTAATCAGTTTCAGGCACATCAATCAATAGCAATTCTTTATTGTACTTGGGAAGAAAAATATAAATTTCTCAAGGCCCCGTTCAGCTCTGTATCTCTAAACTATTTTAATTATTTCACTTGTTTTTACTGTCCAGGAAGGAGGAGCTCATGCTCACTAAATTAAATCCAAACCTCAGAGTGTTCGGAACACCATCACCAAGAGTTTCAGAGGTTGCATTAGGAAAGACTCATTGTCAAGGCAGTACTCATATAATATTCTATCATAGGATGATGACTATGATAATATTTATGGATAGTAACATTCAGACTTTAATAGCTCAATCATTTGCCAGGTCTCTTAATATCAGATAATTCTGTAAGAGGTGTGATTCATCTAGAAGGGAGGAAAAGGATCATAAAAGGGAAATCCCTTCTATTGCAATAGCAGTGCTTGAGGTCACGCTTGAGTTCAGCATTCTGTCTTCCAGGAGCCCTTTCGTTGCTTCTTTTCCTGGCGGAGAAGTGATCAGAAGCACTTGTCGGTGCAGAGGAGAAAGAGGGAGGAAAATCCCTTAAACCTCTATCAGACAGAAAACTGGTGCTTAGTACTGAATCAAGTAGTGATGGTAAAAAAAAAAAAACCCAAACTCATCTCTGCCACTTAGATAGCAAGAGCTGAACTAGTTTTGTGAATTTTCCATTATACTCATCTGAATACAGTAAGAGAAACTCTGAATTCCCAGGGAGACTTTTACCAGGGTATTGTGGCAAGGGACTGTACTGGGAGTAGGGGTTCTTATTTATGCCACTGGGCCAAGCCTCCCTCTGCTTTTCTTCTGCTTTTCCTCTTCTTTTTTTTTTCCTTCTTCTTTTCTTCTGCCTTTTCCCTTCTTTTTTTTTCTTCTTTTCTTCTTCTTTTTAATGGCTGTGACACAAAGGTCAGAAGTAAAGGGCTGGAACCGCAGTGGGTTCCAAGGAAGTTGAAAAAACTGGCCTTAGCCCCTTTTGTTGAGCTGTAGGTTAAACACTGAGGATAATATTCTCCCATTAAGGCTGGTGAAACACTGCAATAAATGACCTAGAGAGGCAAACACTGGAGATTTTTAAGGACAGGTTATATTAGCTAGAAGAGGGTTAAGTACGGCCTTAACCATACTTAAGGTTAACCTTAACTGTACTTACCTACTGGCGTGGAGGTAATGGGCAAGCTGAAATCTCGGAGGGCCTTTCCAGTGCTGTTTTACGAGAGTCTGTGAAATGTGTGAAAAGGTTGCAGTGGTAATGATAATATCTTCCTAACTTGATTTTTATCTGTCATACATTCCTCTGATATCTGTACACCCTGGATTAAGCCTCGGGGCTCCTAAAAACTGCAGAGACGTATAGTTATCTATAGCTACATTTGAGACAGCAGCACAGCCCAGCGTTACTGACCCTCTGCAATGCACAATATAGAGAATTCCAATAAGCCCCCAGCAAGAAATAAGCAGACGACCAACATTATTTCTGCCTAAGAGAGGAAAGTGCTTTCAGTGGATTTTGAAGCAGGCTCAGACAGGGCTTGTGGCTAAACTGAAGAAAATAAGAAGAGCCGTAGCAAGCCAAATCAAAGGCCCGCGGAGCTCAGTGCCCCGTTTCTCACAGCGGTTGAGAAGATGTCTAGGAAAGAGCGTAGAAATGGGGCGGGTCGTTCCTGATACTTTTCCAGCCCGCACTTTGCCACAATTTTCCTGTGGGATTTGGGGCTGCGGCTTAGCATTCTGGGACCTCAGTTTCTCAGTTGTACGCTAAGTGTAAGGATGTTTCTTGTCTCACACTTTTCCATATCTTGCTTGTTTAATTTTGAGTACAAACTCTTTAGGATAGTGTCTTTCCTTGTTTTGTGCTTGCTGTACCTTAGCACCTAGACACGTGCTTATTTACCATGCATATTTACAGTGTGGTCCCTGCTTCAAGGACGTTACCATCCAAGTTTAGCATATTTCCCTTAACTGAATTGCGACTGTTGTAATGGTCTTTGATTTAGGTTGAGGGTTGTAAGCATAAAGCACCGCGTACATAATGCTGCGGGGGGATGGCTTCTGCACGGGGATGGTCTTCTCTTTCCAAAACTGTAGTAGTCAGCACGCCTTAATGCACAGCGCAGGCGGCTGGGTTTAGGTAGCGCAAGTCCACTCGTTTTAGCCTTTACCTTGATCTTTAGGCTGGGGCAACTGCTGTGCTGCCTACACGTACAGTGCACACCACAGCAGGAGCCCCTAAAGCAGAGTCTGGATTTGGGAGCTGTTTGCTTCAGCCGGCACTTCAGCATCCATGAGTCAGCAACCGGTTAACAAATAAATAACTAAAGAAAAGGCCTCATTTGAAGGTCAGGGGTACTACTATTGTTTTCCTTTATTCTGTATTCCCGTCTGAAGAGATTACATAAGCAGCTATTCTAACTCTAAGTATGAAGTAAGCATTTAGCACAGAGCTATACCCTCTGGGAGCTGATGGGAAGGGTTGGGGAACAGAGCTAATGAATGCCTGCTCGCGTAATTAAAACACTTAGTCCTCTCTCTATTCCCTGAACAATTTCAACATATAATGCAGTCAGTCAAACTTTCTTAGATAAAACAGCCTGCAGTTCAGCAGACTTGCCGGTCTGCCAGGTGCTTAGCATGCTATGCTATCTTAGCTCCTTTCCCAGTGAACTCTAGTCTCACTAGAAATTTTTATTTTCTCCCAAAAATTTATGCAGTTTGTATAATCTGAATGGTAAATGGTAATCCACTGCAACCTGTTCTCATTTCTTTTAGATATTTCCAATAATGTATTTTCTTACATATGTTTCCAGTTATGCCAGGGGAGGTTCAGATTGGATATTAGGAAACATTTTTTCACTGAAAGGGTTGTTAAAGATTGGAATACGCTGCCCAGGGAGGTGGTGGATTCGCCACCCCTGGAGGTGTTTTAAAAAAGGGTAGATGTGGTACTTAGGGACACTGTTTAGAAGTGGTTTTGTCAGGGTAGGTTAATGGTTGGACTTGGTGATCTTAAAAGTGCCTTCCAACCTCAGCAATTCTATGATTCTATGATTCTATGATTTGTTAAGCCAATCTTACAATCTTTAAAATCAGTAAAGCTATTTCAAATTGTGGTTGATTTCCATGTGCATGGTGAATACGTAAATGAATGACTCTGTGTCATTCCTTGCTAATATGGGAGAACTGCTGACACCATTTTCTCTCAAGATGGAAATATCTCTTCTCCTCAGCAGCTCTCAAGCATGGGATTATGTGGGAACTGCTAAGTGAATAAAAAGTCACCATGTGAAGGTAATCTTTAGTCACAAATCATAGAGCATGAAGCTTGTCAATCTTTTCCCTGTGTAATTCTTGAAATTTCCCCCAATTCATGAAAATGTGGAGAAATAGCCAAGAAATATCCTTTTCTAGAGTACATGGTGAACGTTTCTGACCAGCCTTTTATGTTCAGAAATGTCTAGTCTGACCTTCTCAGTAACACAGGCCATTGAGCTTCATCTGTAGTTTCTGTGTCAGCCCCATAGCTTCTGCTAGATGCACGGCATCTCTTCCAGGAAGAGGTTATTTTAACTTCGTCAAAGAGAACAGAATTGTGTAAGGGGTCTGGTACCCCCAGCACTTACTGTAAATCCTATTTTAGAATAACTAGTGTAGGTGTGGGATTTAATATCATTTGGCACAGCCCCAGCCAAAGAGTTTCACTGGGGTTTTACCTCAAAAGCGTTAAGTATAAAATAGGTTTCAGTATCTTGTATGTTAAGAGGTTAACTACATTTTGGGTATGTTCAAATCTCACAGCCATTTTCAATGACAATGAGGAAGTGAATTCATTCCTGGACTTTCAAAAGCAGAGGAAAGGCATTTCCTTTGCGTAGAGCAGCGTCCGTGCATGGGGAATAACACAAGGGGCTTATATGAGTGGCCAGAAATTCAAGCTAGCTTTCCAAGTGGAGAGAAAATCTATTTGCCCTGTACTAGCAGTGACAGAATTTCCCCAAGAAAAATTCCTCCAAAGAAGGATGTTTGTTTACGCATGGGAATTTACCAGCATTTGCTGAATTAAATAACAGACTCCATAGACTAACAGTCATCTCCCATCAGGGAAATGGTGATTTTGCTTTGTAAACATGGGTTTAGTCAATCTCCATGAGGTGACTCTGATCATGTGTTTTAGCTCAAAAAGTATATTGTTTTCCGTGGAATTTATTCTGATTCATACTGATTTCAGGGAGAAGAGACTCCTCATTTTTGCAACGACAGCACTTATTGGTAACACAACATAATCATTTATTCCTGTCTTCACAGAGGGGGTTTTGTAAGGTTTCTGCCATGTACATGCAGGGAATGTGTTTTCACGCTACGTGCCCCCACTTCTGTAATTTTTGCAGCTGCAGAACAGAGCCCACAAGCTGCTTACTATAAATTATCGTTCACTCATTCAGGTGGAGAAAAGTGAAAGTAGTCCCAGGTAGATATGGGAATAGTAGAAAGAGGAGTAGTGCATCACATCTAGGAGATGCTATAGAAATCTATTCATCTCTGGTCTGCATGGAGGACCCTAAGTAACTGTGTTTCCATCCCCATGATCCTAGAGCATTAAAATTGAGGACTGTCTGACCTGGATCACCTGCACCAAACAAGTGCATCTCTCTGTGTGTTGACCTTCATATGGAGTGGGAGTCCCATTTCATGGCACAGTAACATAATCCAGACTGTGCAGGACAGGCAACTTTTGAGGGGCCACAGACTTATGATTTTCGGTATGTTCCTGTAATAATTTGTTGTCCAAAAGCATTTTGCATGCTTTCTAATTGGACTAATGAATTTGCCATACTCTTCAGGGGAGTCATTTATTTGGTAGACCAGTTTTACAGAAAGCTTCTTTTTCCATTGCAAAAACTCTTTTTTTTTCAAATGGGAGCGCTGCTGAAGTGCTAGGCAGTTCCTCATCATTGTCATCAAAATATGTTTACCTTTCAAGTCCTCTCCGTACAGAATAGATATTGAAAAAGAAAAATAAGCAGATGCTTTTGCATGATACCTGAAGATAGATTGAAGGAAATATCCCACTGTGGACAAGGTAAAGGCTGAAAGACTAACACTAAAAATTTAGGTACAGTATGTACAACTTTATCCTATCTGGGTCACGTCTGCTTGGGGAGCAGTAGTCAAACAACTTAAGAGGTGCAGGGTACAGCTGATCCTGATCTCCTCGACCTTCTTGTTCTGCTGTTTTGCCATTTTTTCCCTTTTATGGTTATGCACATTGCCCAAACTCATTCATTTTAAAAATAGATGAAAGGGAAACACTAACTTTATGGCTAATTCTCAGATAACTTGTCATAAAATTTCATGAGAATGTGAGGCAGAAACACAAGGACCTCAGAGTCAGTAGCTATTCCATGGGATTTGTTACCTCGGTAAAGGTCTGCACTGGCTTGACATGTTTCGATGAGGCCAACTATATTTGCCTACATAGGTTTCCCCTTGTGATTTCAGGAGGTTTATGGCAGCCTGTCATTTCCTGGCCTAAATAAAGTCATTTGGGTGTGCACTGAGGAGCAGTTACGATATTCTCCTGAAGAACAGCTGCATTTCAGGGGTGGTTCCAGTTTACAAGAGAGAGAGAATGAGTCTCAAAAATTGTCCCATGCCCCACCGTCTGCTGAGAAACACAGAACAGCATATGCTGGATATGCATGTGAATAACAATTATTCTATCATGAAAGTAATACATGGGCTGTATGCTCCAGCAAGGATATACATCTATGTACACATGTGTGCACAGATGGTAGAGAAGTGGAACAGAGAAGGCTGAATCTTAAGACGATAGAGGCAGCAGAATGCAAACAACAGGGATAAAGACTGTCATGAGATCTACAGAGTACAGAATAGGTGGTTTTCACAGATTCCCCATGAATTTCTTCTCTTTGATGCTCTCAGCAATAGTTTTTCAGCTCTTTTTCATGAGTCCTCGGAATCTTTGTGCCTTTCTGTTCTTAGGGGTACAGCGCCAGGCTACCGTGCAGCTGGTGTGCAGGCTGTAGCCGCGAGGGCACCCGTCCCTGCTGCTCAGGTCCACGTGCATTGCGCTCCCCTGAGCTCCTGACTCTGGGGGTAGCCAGGGAATTGTAAGCTCAAGTCCGTCTGCCCCAACAGCACCCTTACCGGTCATCCCACTACCTGAGCAGGAAAGAATCTCTTTTGGCATATCCAGAGGATCTAACAGCATTGTGATCAGTTATAACCATGATTCAGAATCCACATCCTGAGAGGGACTTAATCTCATTCACTTCAGTGTGATGAAAAATGAAATGGAGTGATAAGCTTCAGGCTTTTCTTGTGATGTTTCAAGATCATCAGTCCTAGGGATAGTACCTCAGTGTCTGCGTGGCTTGCTAGGTACGCTCTGCCATGATCCCTCCCATCTGGCCCCTGCAAGTACGCTCAGGCTGGACGCATCTGTCTTTTAAAAGTCCTCCATCAGAAATAGCAGTCATTAGTTATTCCTGGTCACAGACTAGGACCTTACTCTAAGCACACATCGTTCCAGGAGCCCCTGTGTTCCTATGACTGCTCTTCTGGCTGCAGGTACATTACATTGGCTGTGGGAGCAGGTATCTGTACGATCTATCTCTGTTCTCTTTCTACGGTACATTGAATCCCTAGAGATGCAGGGAGGAAGTAATCTCTGCACCCTCCGCCGTTGTGGTAGATTCTTGTGGAGATTGCAGAAGGAAGATCTGTTCTGCCCCCTTGGCTGCTTGGAATGTATGCCATAATTGGGCATTAATGAAACCAGGATTATCTCTGACCTCATGTTCTGCAGAAAGATTAATTCCTTTCTAGATAGGACAGATGGCACCAGAATGGGAAGAGTTTCCAACAGGCCAAAGTAGAGCAGTGCTGTTACTTCAAAGTGGGAGTCTGCAAACTCCGGAGAAACTTCCTGGTACCGGAGCTATCCCGGGCAGAGAGGGCAACCTCTTCTAAGGAAGTCCTGCACGATTCTAACAAAGCTCTGCAGTAGTTCACCTACTTCCACTGAACTGTGCATAAAAACCCCACAACGTTTTTGCAGTCCATAGCTAATTTAACATCTGAATTGCTCATCAAAGGTAAATCCCCTAATTGAACATTCACCGTTGCATGAGTGTTTTTGCAGATTGGAGGCACCTCCGCACAATTACCCATTTCTTGCCGTAGTTCTATACTCAGTGTGTCTGCTTGACGTTCAGCCATCACTGTTATTATTTAGAGAAAGCTGATACAGCGTCTCTCAAGAATGAAATTATAGCATGTGTTTCAGTCTCATGTCTTAATTATAAGCAGGATCAGGCAAAACCAGTTTACTAAATTGCTCAGTGTTGCTGGTGTTAAAACTCAGTTTCCTATTTTTTCCGTGTTTGTGAAATCGCATCTGTTTTGGATGAAATGTCTGAAGGTGGTCTCCACAGTGAATTTGGGGAGGGAGGCGAGAAAGAGGGAAAGGCTGACTTGAAACAGTTCATTTGTTTGTAGGGACAAGGCTAGGGGAAAAATACATCATTTTGCTTATGTAAAAAAAAAAATAATCTAACAACTTTTTCTTTAAATTGCTCAGATGACCCATTCTTTGGAGCAGAAAACTGACTTATGGCAGCAGAAATACTTACGCATCAGGGATGTGCTATTTGCAACTCAAAGAAATGTCAGGCCAAACCTATTGCTTGTCAGCTGCTGTTTGCAGCTGGGGGCAGAGACTTTTAAAAGCCAAACTACAGGTGGTTCTGTAATGAGTGATCATGTGCAAATTCCCCTTAGCTCCTCACGGTGGCCGTGCCACTGTGCCTCCCTCTCTCCTGGCTGGAGCTGTGTCTCTGGACCACGTCCTGCAGAGCTCACTCCGTGCCTTGGCTTGGCCGGGCTGCTTTCAGTGAATATTTGCCATCCAAGAAGTGTGTTCTGGTTGCCCTGAAACCATCAGGAGTCAGGTCATACACTTGCTCCTGGAAAATATTTCAGCATGAACGTGAGTGGAAGTGGCAATTCCCCCTGTTGCCCAGTGGCCCAGGGGAGTTCACTTATACAGAATGTGGTTGGCCCTGTTTAATTTCTGCCTCTGCCACAGGAAGCTAGGTGAGGACAGAGGCAAACCTAGATTTCCTTTACCCTTCTTGCTGAAGTAAGGAAATCTCTGAGCCATGCTGAGGCACGGAGCACACAGGAGGAGTCTTTCAGTCCCTCTTGCTCCAGCTGTGGCACTTAAAGAAATAATTATTAATTTTCTGTGTAGGAGAGAAAGCACCAAGGAGTTGGGTTTTTAATCATAGGCTAACCATGAGGAATCTTACTGAGGTTACTCCAATTAATAGTTAGATATTTCTAAATAGAGTCTCAACGTGCAAGTTTGGGAGCACCTTACCCTGGATTATACCATACGGTGCTATCAGCTGTGGAAGAAGAGCCATGGTCTCCTCACATACCAAAAGTTGACCAACGGCTCCTTAGTTAAAAAGCAGGAAGCTACAGCACTGCCTCCATGTTCTTCACTTTGTGCCCTTTGTTTTTCATGTTCCAACGCTGTAAACGGAAAGGAAAGGTTTTCCAATGAGTAACAATGCAGGTGAATATAATTTTTCAGGTTAATAAAAGGAACAGAAAAATCTGTGTTTTCCTCCAGATCAAACCACTTCTTTTATTGATTTTTCAGTTCTTCCATCAAATCAAACCAGGTTTACCCAGAGTTGGAGTAAGTTGCCATTCTGCAACTGCGTGGTCCCCACAGGGTGATGGAGCACACAATGTCCCCTCGCAGATCCAGTGTTGCCCACAGGGTACGACCATGCAGGGTGGTCCAGAGAAGGTTTGCTCCCGCAGAGACCTGTAAGGGCAAGGCTAGACCTCCTACAGTTCTTGCCCCCCACTAGTCCAAATTAAGGTGGGAGGCAATGTAAATGAAACTAGGGACCTTCTCTCTATCTCATGCTTTTAGTGGGCTTTGTCTTCCCCGACAAGCATGATAAAAGAGGGAAATATCTGTGACTCAGACGGAGCCTGGTGTTATTTGAGTGGCAGCTGAGACTTGGTGGTGATTGCTGGTATATAAAGTTGAAGACTGAATTTCAGAGCTGGGGAAACAAGATACACAACAGTTTCTGTGGGAGATGGGAAACCAGGAGCTGCGAAGCTGCATAAGGGAAGCAATTCAGTCAAGCAATCACTCATCAGAGGTACTAGAATAAAAAACAAACTGGGACTGGGGAATCTGTGATGGAAAAAAGTCAACTCTTATTAGGAACTAAAGTACGGGATGAGAAAAGGAAATGACTGGAGAACAAAAGATCAAGTCAAGGAAGGAAATGAGTGGGACAGGAATGGGAGGAGCCCAGGGAAAAGGCTATGACGAGGCCTGGGAAACCGAGAATAGGGCAGATGAAGGCTACCAGCAAAATGGCCAATATTATGAATTATGAAGAGATGAAGACTGAGCTGCGAGGGCTAGAGAAGAGGACTGGAACATGGTAAAGCAAGGAGCCTGGAGTTTGGCGGAGAAGCTTGAGGAATGGAGACTGAAAGTTGAAGAGAACAAAATTAGAGGGATAAGAAAGAAACAGGTGGAACCTGAACAGGGAGGAGTAAGGAATGAAAAGGAGAAAATGTGAGGCAGTAGGCAGAGACATGTGTGCCCACTACACAATTTGTGTGTGAGCCTGGATTGGTGTTCAAACCCCTTGAGTTTTGCCATTTCTACACCAGATATCCATTTATTCTAACAAATAACCTATCCATTGCTTTTGTCCCACACTTCCTATAGCTTTCCCTGAAGTTAAAGACCATTAAGGCCTCTAAGTGTGACACGTGAGAACGCCCGTCTCCTTCACAGTACGTAAGACATCTGTCCTGGGGGAGTCAGGGGTGTGAGACAGAGCGAAGAGGACATCCCCATCCCCCGTGTGTCCAGGAGCTCTGCCCTGCTCGCCGTCTCGTTCCGACGCTGCAGGCTGACGGAACGGACTGCACCGAGAGCGGCACAGCCGCCCGGTGAAGGTGGGCGCACGCTGGCCTGGGAAACGGTACTTTGTCCTCTTCTTTGCCGCAAAATTTCTGTGTGGTGCCAGGCAAATTTTTGAAACCTACTTTGTCAGAGGTGGCGATCGACCGGGTGCTCCTCCTATTTCGCATGTGTGGGTGGAGATTTCGGGTCTGACGTGAAGGAGTGCTGAGTTCTCACAGCTGTAGCTGAGGTAATGCACACAGTGCTTTGGAGACAGAAAGTAGAGTATTAAATAAACTGAGAAATCAGGTCCTAGGGAGTACACAGAAGTAATGGAAACTTTTGACCTTAATCACTTTGTCCTTCAGTTCCCGGTGTGTAAAATGTGGATTGTACCAACCCCTCATGTTGCAGGGCTTACGAAGAAAGATTAGCTAACATTCAAAGATACTCAGATGCTTTAGTGATGAGGCAAGAGCAAGAGTCTGTGAGTAATTTTATTTTCGGAGCTGTTTTTGAGTAGTAGGTAAAGTGTGAGGCTGGGCGCTGAGCAAAGGAGAAGACACGAAAGCCCATATAGCTGCTCCCCAAATGACTGGCTCTGCAGCCTGTGCATGCAAAGAGATGGCAGTGAGGTGGAAAAAGTTATTGTGAGATCATGAAAGGACTATGTCCTAAGGCACAGAGAAACTAAAATAGAACTGAAAAGGTAACTTAAATTCTGGGATTTCCTCCCATGAGTGGCTGGTTTGTAAATGTCTGATGAACGTTTTTGTGTATAATGTAGACTTGTGTTAGCAAACTGTTTGGTAAATGGATATTTGCCTCTGTCTGCAAGGCAATATAAGTGACGCTTGCCTCCTCATAGTATAGTATACTGTGTTGCTGAATAATAGTGTTATTAATGCAGTAATTTTAATTAACATTGGCATTTATAGTAGCAGGATTTTAGAAAAGTGGGCAAATATCATAACCATTTTACAGAACTATCCTATTTGAAATGAGCATGGAAGAGCTGGGAACAAACCACAGACCCCTGCACCTTGCTCCTTCCCCTAAAGATCAAACAAGACATGCATTTTTATTCCAGTCACATTGGGTTAGAAACACTGTGTAAATAAACACAGGTCTGCAGTTAACCTTGGAGTCCAGTGGTTGTCTTGCTACTTAACATAACTAGGGGCAGGTCTGGGATGAATAATTATTTGTGAACACTGAGTATGTTAGAAGAGAAATCCAGGCCTGACACTGAAGGAAGCCTCAACGAATCTTGGTTTTACAAAAATCTCTGGGGTTTGGATCGGTCTGATTTGATGGGATCGAAAGAGCTTCTGGTATCAAGATCACAGCTCAAAGCCAGGGACACGGATGAGGGGTCTAGCTTTGGAATTAAAGTCAGTTTCCTAGAACTGACGTTTATCTGTACCTTAATGAGCAAAGGGGTACTCCTTTCCATTGCACCGAGAGTATGTGGAATCCCCTCTAATAACTGATAATGAAACTGTAACTGATACTTCTAAAATCACACATTTGGTGGTTTGTTTTTTATAAATTTCTGTGAGTCACAGGAATTTGTGAGGCCAGTTGGGAGCAGGGGGAGAAAAAGGAACCCTCTAGAAATGTAGGTCGCTAATTATCAAAAATTCAGTGGAGAAAATATAAAAGCCCCAAACAAAGTACAGGTCCTTACTCTAGTCACTACTCAGTCTGAATTGTGTTTTTTTCTCCACCGTGAAAACACAATTGGAGCGAAATTTATCCCAAATGTTGTTACAGTCTGTAGATTCAAAGCAATGAGTCTCACATGATGTGGGACATTTATTAGTAAAATTTTAAAACTTAGTATACACAATTTTCCCAGTGGCTGTCTTCACTAGTGGCTCTCTTGGTCTCAGACATGAGTTTTCTCTTTTATGTACTCTGTATTCATAGCAGGAAGGGCAATGCTTTGTCTCTTTTTTTTTTTTTAACCTTTTGTAATATTTAACAATGTCTTCAAACTAGGACTGGACCTTTCTTTAATTACACTGTGGAATTAAGAAGTGAAAAGTTAATATAAAAGTATCTCCAGCCTTTCCAAGGCAAACCCAAGAAAGCAGAGTCATTAAATAAATGAATTGTGCTGATTCTTACCTTCTCTTCTGCTGCAGCTCGAACTGCAGCTGAAATTGTGGGCCTGACATCAACTACTCGACAATGCTTAATATTAGCTGTGAGCAGAAAATGCTGCAGGCCTTGACCTGTCACATTTCTTCACCACAATCAGAGCATGTATCTCATTTAGACAACTGATTTTCTGCTATATTAGCTGCTGCAGTGTATTAGGATTTGCTCGCAACAAGGACTGTCAATCAGGATTGGGACCCGTGGCATGGAGGAGGTAATGGATACAAGCAGCTCCTGAGAGGTTCGTTGAGATCTGGAAGAGAACACAGAAGCAATAACACAGTTCAAGGAGGTATTAGGTTGGTCATCTCAAGCTATTAAGGACCCTATTAATGAGGTTTTATGGCAGACATGCTGTTAGGGAGCTTCTAGCTTATCTGGTTAAAGTCCCGGAAGGTGATCTTTCTGGTATACCTCTTCTCCTGCAATAAGATTTTTTTGGAGAAGGATTCAGCAACAAGACTGCTGATTATAATTCTTTATGGTGTTGTCTCTAATCCAGTCCATTTGAACATCTGGATTGTTGTCTGGAAGAACTTATCTGTTTTTCATAGTGGCCTGATGTACGCAAACACATGAACTTATGTCCTAAAGTTCCCTATTTTTTAAACAGTGAAAAAATGGAGAGGCAGTACAGTAGAGATAGAGTTCATATCTTATCTGGCCAGCTGGTATAGTTGGAAAAAACAGACAAATACTTGAGTGCACAAGCCAGTTTGTAATAGAAGATTCAGTTTTCAAAAATGGAGAGTCATATTTGTCGTTTGGAGAAAACATCTCTCACTGGAAGATTTAAAAGGCACAAAACTTTGAGCTGAAAGAAGATCAGCGTGGTTTTTGATAGGCATTTTCTAAAGGAGACAGGACTGGGTGCTAGTAGTAGAAAAAGGCAAACAAACCCCAGTGGCTGGAAGTCAAAGCTAGATAAGTTCAAATAAGAAGTTAGATGCTCATTGCTAAATTATGGTTAATCGTTATTGGGACAAATACAAGATGGAGCCAAGATCTCTTGAATGTCAAATCAAAACATGACAGTTCTCTGCATGATAAGCATCAGCAAAACACCACTGAATGCAACTAACTGTGTTCAGTGCAGGGGTGACTAGGAGATGTGTAACACTGGGGTTGGCAAACAATCTGATTGCCCCTCTGGTTCTATGACACTCTGAGGTTGTAGGTTATCACTTTGTTGAATAACACATAAACCTCCCACTGCTTAGATAAACGGGTCACAAACCCAACCACACACCACCTTCTTTGTGGAAAAAGGGCTGGAAGATCTTTTCAGAAATAGCTAAATGATTTGGAAGTGCAGGTCCTACCTTCAAAAGTGATCCTTGTCTCATCTGTGCTGAAAAGTCCAGATTATTGCCAATACGAGCCGGCAATGTATCCTTGTGCCAAACCTGTCAGCAGCGTCCTGGGCTACATCAGGAGGAGTGTCACCAGCAGGTGGAGGGAGGTGATCCTTCCCTTCTCCTCAGCACTAGAGAGACTCACCTGGAGTGCTGGGTCCAGTGCTGGGCTCCTCAGCACAAGTGAGACATGGACTTGCTAGGGTGAGACCCGTGAAAGGCCACAAAGATGATGAAGGGACTGGAACATCTGTCATACGAGAAGAAGCTGGGAGAGTTGGGAACTGCTCAGCCTGGAGAAGAGAAGACTCAGGGGGATCTCATCAATGTGTACAAATTGGGAAGAAGTAAAGAAGAGGGAGCCAGGCTCTGCTCAGCAGTGGCCAGTGACAGGACAAGAGGCAATGGGCACAAACTGAAACACAGGAAACTCTACTTAAACATAAGAAAAAGCTTTTTTACAGTGATGGTGGTCAAACACTGGAACATGTTTCCCAGAGTGGCTGTGGAGTCTCCACCCTTGGAGATATTCAAAACCCGACTGGACACAGTGCTGAGCACCCTGCTCAAGCTGACCTTCCTCTGAACTGGGTGGCCTCCAACAGCTGACCTCCAGAGGAACCTTGCCAGCTCAGCAAGTCGGGGACTCTGTGACCATGGTAAAGAGGCAAATTCAGCCAATGTATTAGAGCCTGACAGGTTTCTTTATCTGGATGAACCTTGGTTTATGACAATCACACACAAATATCACTCTCCATACTGATCTTGCTGAATGCGGGCATTGGCAAACAAGTACATTGTCTCATACTAAAATACAACTGGTATTCATTGGGTGGTGTCTTTATATTAATACATAAATAAACACAAAAGATATTTATAAATAAAGATATACAAAATATTGTTTCGTGCCAACGCAACGTGCTCCAATTCAACAGCTGGTAATTAATAAAAAGTATTTACGACAGCTATGTATCAGAGCTATTACCAGCACAACTATGTTGGCAGAAAATCACTTCTCTTATCAGCATGTTTATACTGATTAAAAAAAAGAAATGAATACTGAAGTCCCAAGTATTTACACAAAAAATCTGGCATAAGCTCCAAAATCCTACAGGTATTTTTGAACCATTCCATCTTCATATGCAGGTAGTAGTACAGCTAAGGGCAAGCAGCCATCTGCTTCCAAAGGAGACATATTTACATGGCTGGGAAGGCGCTCTATGCTTCTATACTGCAGCAAAAGACAAAAATTGTACTAATGGAAGTTAGCTCTTTCTTGATAAACTATATCTGAAGCAAGAATTGTGTGCTTCCAGTAAAAAAAAATTGCACCCCTCATTTATAAAGTTCCTTGCAAAAAACCCTGAGGTTTTCACAGGAGCGAAGTGACTCTTTTTGCCTCTGTTGGTTTTCTTTTTAAAGTTTGGACACTTACTCTAGCAAGTGAGAGGGCTGTTGGAGTGTGGATATTTCAAACACATCCTGAAACTGGATTAGCTGAGGTGGAATAGACCTGTGTGTGTAAACATTGGACAGAAAGTCTCTTTACCAACATACACAGTTTCTTAAGCACATGTAGAGTGAAACATCATCCTGTTAACACACTCAAAAAAGGATGAGGTATAACTCTTCCGTGTAGGGCTTGTACCCACAAAACAGTTATGGGTCATAAAGCTGCGCTCACTTTCAAGAAAAACAAAAATGGCCAAATCAGGTAATAAATATCTTTGAATAGCTATGTTTTGACTTAATGAGGTATACAGAAGTATAGCAATATCCTCCTTAGGAAGGAGGAGTATATAGAAGCATCCTTTTCAATATAAGGTAACCAGTAATTATTCTTTAAATGACTGCCTTTGCCATTCAGATCTTCAAAGATTACTGGTTATTTTGGCGTGTCTTATTTTTTGTGTACCAGCCACCCAAAAGAAACTCAAGGAAGGGCATTCATGTAGCACTGCAGGAAATTCTGATCTGTTTAAGAACCTCTCAAAAAGACACCACCAAACGAAGGCAAGTGAGATGACTAGTCACTTTTGAGGGGTTTGCCCCACGAAGACAGGAGTGTGCTTCTGGGTGCGGTGCGCATTGGCAAATATTGCTCGTGGGTTGTTGAAGCACTGAGCCCCATGAATTTCAAAGGCAAGTGTTTAAAGCTGCTGCAAGCCCTTGGCGTTTCCCTGCCTGGCAGTCATGACACAGGGTAGTTTCACCTTGTGAGGGTTGCCCCTGGCCAGCAGTACAAGGCTGCCATGGCTGGAGGGAGAACACACATGATCCTCCTGCCGTTATTTTATCAGTGGGGGGGGAGTCTGCTACCCTTACACGCTGCTGAAGTGGCTTGAAAACTTGCACAGTAACTCAGGTCAGTGATGCTGCAGCATGGTAATACGTGCTAGGTTGCAAAGTTGCTGTCGTCGTGACTTTCATCAATAGTGCTTTTCTCCTAGCAGGTGCATGTTTACAGAATTAAAAGAGTTAAGTACGAGATGCTGATCTAAGAAAGAAGGTCAAACCACTTTCATCCTTTCCTGTTGTCTCCCTTCGTTTCCACAGCATTTTGGCACGATAAAGCATTTATGACTTTCTCTGCAAATAACAAATCCACCACTGCAGACGTTAAATCCGTCTTAACCTTGTCGGTGCTTTTCATACCCGTCAGCGGCCACAACAGATCAGTTGTTGCTTAGGGACAGCTGTTGACATCCAACCCATTTTATTCACCTTAGTTACACGATCAGTATCACCCCAAAAGGGACTTATCTGGCTCACTCGCTGGTGTAGCCACTTCAAGAGATGGCAGATTGAAGTCATTGGTACGTTGTGTTTCTGTCTTCTGCTACGTGTTCATTGGAAAGGCCCACCCTTGCTGCTCTGGTCTGGAGTAAAATTGTGTGCTAAAGATATGTGCATGTGGGAATGAAAAGCCACTATATTCTTAGAAATGGATGGCCTCTGGAAGTGGTGAGTGTAGTGGTCAGTCATCTCAGCCCACTTCTGGTACCAGATGTGGGAGGATGCACCCACCCACACTCGTTAACATTTATATAGGTATAGGCTAATTTAGCATCACTTGACTGCTTTCTTTTAAGCAATATCTTCTTTTCTTTCTTTCTCTTTTTTTTTTTTTTTCGGAGGGGAATGCCAGACTTGACTAACAAAGACAAGAGCAGACTAAATGTTTCCTTCACAGGAAGCCACTAGCTCTTCGCTTAGCAAGTGGGGAGGGAAAGCCTTTAAAACTGTTCAAACTTTCTTATGCAAATTTCAGTTACACACAAGTTAAACTTTTGGGAGAATGTCCCAGGGAAAACCTATTCAATTGGAAATTGAGCCCCTGGGTCCCTTCCAAAAAGTGACTGCGGTCTATCAGTGATTATAAATGCACAGTACACAAAACTGCATGCAGCACTACACAGAAATCTAAAGGTGAGGGGGCTTTCAGGTTTCCCAGGGTCTTGTTCCACAGTTTCCATCTGATCTGGTTTTGGCAGAGCATAACATCTTTTCTAAGAAAAGCATTAGAAGAGCTTTGAAGAAAAAAAAATAGAGCGCAGAAAGGCAAAGTAATGCAGTCCCCCCAGAGGAACATGACAGTTTCTCAAATTAAGGCATTTACTACAGTTGCAGCCAGAAAATTAGCGTTTGAATGGCTATTTGAAACATCTGCATATACAAATGCCATTATTAGAAAATACCCCAGAGTCCTGTCACAGTTCAAGGATGCTTTCTAACTGCTCTTCTCACATACATCAAGGAGACCATTTTCAGCTCCAGACCCTTCTGCCTTGGACTTGGGACCTGTATGCATACTTTCTTTGTGACCTCGGTGGTGCTAATCACATCACATAAAGATAAGCACATGTGCAGGGACTGAGGCCTTAGTCAGTGGCAAGATACCATCAGAGGGTTAAGCAGAAGGAGTGATAAGTGAGAGATGGGCCATTGTTTACAGGTTCTTTTCTCCAGCCCTCATGGTAAAAAGGATGTGAAGCAGTTCAGGAGAATTAAGAGCCACTGCAGTTGGTCTTCCTAGAAAAACAAGTGTCAGTCCCAAGCTCTCTTCCCTGGACTTCTGCCTCTCTCTTGCTGGGAGGCACAGAAGATGGTTGTGATGGTTTCCATTGGGCTTTGTGGGACAGTCTGCAGAGGGACAAGTGTCTTAGTTGGGTTACATATGAGGTTGCCTTAAAACTGCACATACATCCCAAAACTGAAGATCATCATGTGCTCGGCCTGATGGCTGTCAGAGACACCAGCCTGAGATTCCGCTTTTATATAGGTCAGTATCTAATGGTCCTAAGGAGGCGATACCACAGTTGAGTATCAGGAGAGCAAAGAGTTATTTGGGCTTGTTCCCTTCCTTCACCTCCCACCCCACTACTGACAGGACAGCAGGCAGTAGCCTGTACTACCAGAGGATGCCTTTTGCATTTGAGTGAGCTACCTGCAGCTGAGCATATCTCAAAGCAGGCACAAAGCCCCAGCGGGGTGTTTCTGCTTGAGCTAATGCTTCAAGGCAAGATGTGCAGTCTGTCCCTTGAGCTCTGGGCCTGGTTTCCTCAGCTCAACCCCTTCACCGACAGGAGGGGCAGTTATCATGGTGACATGGCCATGCATCTTCATGAGGACTGTCTGCCTACTAGACAGCTCTCGGTGTCCAAGACCTGGGTTGTACTCTTGCTTCTGCTGTGGTATCTCTCTGACTCGGTTTCCTCATCCATCAAATGTGAATAAGGATGCTGCCCTCCTTTGTGAAGTCTGCTGAGCAATGTGGATGAAAGCAGTGCACAAGGGAGAAGAATTGGGAGGCAGCTTGGGGGCAGAACACAACGCTGGTCTGCTGCGTGCTACTATGCCGTGCGTACGTAGTGATAGCTGTAATTTTCTCAGATAAGGAGAGAGATGGTCTGAGTTGGCTTAGCTACCCTTGTTTTGCTCATCTTCTCGAGGAAGCAACAACTTTTATCCATGTGGCTGACGTCTGAGAGAAGTGACCATTCTCTAGAGAACTGAAAGTGCTTTTTGGCATGCCAGAACATTTTATTCCCTAAAAGATAAGCACAGCACTTGTTACTGAGAAATAACCCGGGCCAAATCGACTGTCTCTAGCTCTCCACAGCCTTAGGTCGTCACATGGCCACACATCAGCAGATAGTGCTCTGGGCCCTGCTGGAGGGTGGGAGATGGTGAAGGAAATTCCCGGGTACTGCAGATGGTAACACGGCAACAGTGGAAGCAATGATTCAGGAGGCAGCATTATTTTCTCTGAGTCATCGGTGATCCTTTACCTCTGCCTGATGATAGAGAAACTGTGTTGCTGCATAGTTACTATCTTTCTCATGATATTTAAAACTGAGGTTTTGACACTTTTTAGCATCAGCAGAGGCTACAGAACTTTTTGCAGTAGCAGGTTGAAATGAGTTTTTATTGGGTCATAAAGAGACAAGAGAGGAAGCCCGGCACTCAGAGGTGAGCTGTCCTATCCCTGCCCTGAGGCAGGACCCCACACACCTCAGCTGACCCTGACAGATGCCCCTATTACCTGTTTTTAAACACCTGCAATGATAAGGTTTTCACACTCTCTCAGCAATCTGGTCCAGGTCGCATTAGCTTTACTGACTGAAGGTGTCTCCTCACGTTTAACTTCCAGCTGCCTGAGCTGTGCACTCTGCAGTTGGAGCCAAGTAGTGTGAGTATAAGCGTCATTTGGCACCAAACACTTCTACTTTGTTGGAAGGAAGTGAAGGATTCTTTTTTGCATTAAAGAAATGTGGGGAAATTAGGTATTTATAATGCAAATGCAGAGTTTCAGACTTTGCTTTCCATCTTCACAGTGAAAAGCCAAGCTAGAAAAACCACCACTGCAGGCTGGATGTCATAGGCATTCCTGATCTGCAGTTAGGACCAGTGCCAGCACCAAGGCATGAATCCCACATCACAGGCGCACTCTGTTGCTGTGCTGGTCCGAGGCCTGGGAGCCCACGCACTGCTTTGCTTCAGCATTTCTCGTGTCTGCAGTGAATTTGGGGGCCATTGTGATGGAGGTGGGTTAGAGCATACATGGGCAACTGAGTCACTCTGCGGGTGGTGGGAGGGCAACAGTCCCATTTGGTGACCTTGTCCTCACCCATCTATCTCTGAGCATCCTCTTGCTGTGCCCTGGGTGATGAGCACCACAGAAACCCGACATTTTCCTTATTTTGATTGTGTGTGGAACAAGAAATTCCTAATGGTCATTGGTGGTTTCACTCGGACTGGGTGGTGGCATTCAGTGTGCCTGATGGCACATTAGCTGGGTGACCACAGTGGGGTGCTCAGACCACCTGGGGTTTGGGGCACAGCCGAGGCAGCACAGCGAGACAGGGAGTAGCATGAGGCAACCTGGGAAGTCACATTCCTGCCATGGCAATGCCAGCAAAACTTTTTAGGACTAGGGTTTCCACAGAAACAAACACAAATGAGGCTAATGTCCCATTTGAAAGCCTTCAGAGAACTTCAAATCAGGTCCTATACCCCTTCTTGTCCTATAGACTTAACTTTTATTTCACTTTTATCAACCAGATAGTTAAGCAAAGAGCTGGATCCTCAATAAATCAGAACAGGTCAATTGTAGTCAGTAGCACAGCTGTATTATTTTAGTAGCAGTATGTGGGTTCAGATCCCAAATTGAAAATTAATTTATTATCTGCCTGGATAGAAACTCATGGCACAGGTCCTCACTTTCCCACACTGTGCCATCCTGCTAAAGATGCCACCAGGCTGGTTCAGGTTGTTTCAGTGTGGAGCCAGGAGTGCCAGGAGTTTTTGGTGCTTTGGATTGTAGTCAGCAGCTACTGCCTGCACAGCAATTCCCTTATTAATTTTCTCTTTCAAAGGTGGCAACCTTACCTTCTCCTTACCCATCAAAATTCTGTCCTCAAGTATAGCTTAAAATATATGTATATATCATATGTCCACTTGTACCTTAATTCATTCCTGTGCCTCTGCTTAATTTATCAAGAATTTTGCATTAGCCAAACTCTTGTAATTACGTAATGGAGGAAAAAACAAAGGAAACCCACTTGAATCATTCATACTGCACATTTACCAATAGTCCTGAATGCATACAGTTCTTGTGTATCAAGTATGTGGCAATTTCCCAACAATCAACTGCCACTTTACTGAAAGTGATTTTTAGTTATATGATCAGGAAAAGCCACTATTACTTTTAATTTCCCAATGACAACCAATTTTGTTTGAAATTCATATTTTGTGATAGCTGAAATGAAGATATTTTCTACCAGACAGCCCTGATGACTTTTTACCATAAAACCAGCAACACCGGGCAGATGGACGTGGATCATTTCCACTAAGAGAGGTCATCAGCTCTGTTGCAAAAGTGGCTACTGATGCCAGCTGGACACATAACAACTAATTTTTAATGAACGGTTTTTGCAAGTCTGCTGGTTTGCTTATTTTTACTTTACACTGACTTTCTACTTTTTCTACTGTTTTGACAAAAGCTCCACAGTTTCTGAAGTGCAACTGTTTTCTGCACAGCTCTGCTTCTGGCAGTCACCTAGAAGCATTTTACCTTTAAACCTGTGTACTCCTGCCAATACAGATATCAGCTCTAAGGAGGAAAGTGATTTTTCTCTATTTTCAGTTATCCCAATTTTGACCCGGCCAACCTAGGTGTGATTTAGGTGATTGCCAGCTACGCCAGAGCGCTCGTTCGGCTGCTGCGGCTGAGGCCAGCGGCTGATCTCACACGCATTGTTTTTACAGGCGTGCGACTCTGCTGACGTCCTTCGGCTTCCTGCTCGGCGAGGCTGTGCTCGGCGTCCTCGGCTTTAGGTACAGCTTGCACCCTCTTAGATTTCACCCTCCGGCTCTCGTTTTGCTTCATCAGCCCTTCCCTGCCTGAGAATAACGTTTGGTGGTGATCGCAGCGCGGGGCGGCTGCGGGGTGGGAAGGTCCCCTCTGCTGCAGCCTTTTCGGTGGCAGCAGCGTGGGTGAGGTAGGTGTGCGGGGGAGGGAGAGGGAGCAAGCTTCAGGCAGGCGCTGGTAGCATGCGAGACACGCGGTGGGTGGTGTTTCCCCCCCAACATCACTGAACCTTTAGGTTATAAGTGGGTTGGATCCTGTCAGGTCGTAGGCACGTTATAAAAATAAACACAGACCTCTGAGGGGGATAGGTTACCGGTGAGGGGGCAATAGCATGGCTAAATCAGATCATTCCTCTTTCTGGTAAACACCGAGAGTAAAATCAACAGTTCCTACCACCAGGCTGAAAGGCTTTGCCTCCCCTTCGTATTGGTGTTAGCTGTCCCCTTAGCTGGTGTTGGTGCTGTATCGCATGTCTTGGATGGCCACAACAAAGAAAGGTCCTGCCCACACTGAAGTTTCTGAGTGCATTTGAAGGTCCTGAGTGCCATTTTCTGGTGCCAGACCAGATTAATAACAGTGGGCTAGCGAGGAGCTTCTCTGAGAATTACTGAGACCAGAATCGAGGGTCATGCTTGCCCATCCTTTTATTTTTGAGATATTAGTTAGGGAGGGAGTTTCAGGTGTTATTTGGAGGAAACCAAAGCAGAGAGTGCTTCTTCCTGTGTTCCAGATCTGTGCTTTTCTGAACCCCATTTCAGAAATAAACTCATGTAGCATTCCCCAAAATGAACATCTCATAATGTAAGCTGAAGATTGCCCTGCCTGAAGAATTTTGCTGTCTATAACTCAGAAGTAGCGCTATGTTTCATCAGTGGAAGCAAGAGAATAAAAAATATCTTTCACCTTTCTGCAAAGAACTCTGATTTCTTACCGCCAGCTTAAGGCAGTCTATTGTTGCAAATACTTTAAATTTGCTAAGCTTCACTGCATAATAACTGTCATATGCTGTGACTGTTTGCAGGGCTGGTTTAAAGAGAACATTTTCTTTTTCCAGTGGTTTCTGGACTTGAAGAAGAACTGGAGAAAGTAGGTAACCTCCAACCCAGTGGAAATGTAAGCATGTTAAAAGACAGGGCTGCCAGGCCCTGGACGGGCTGGCGACATGGCCTGACAGGAACCTCATGAAATTCAACAACAGCAAATGCGAAGTTGTGTGCCTCGGAAGGAAAAGGCCCTTGCAGAGGGGACTGTGTGTCTGGGGAGCAGCCCTGCTGTAGAGGGCTGGGGACAGGCAGCAAGCTGAACGTGAGCCAGCAATGTGCCCTCACAGCAAAGGAAGCCAACGGCATCCTGGGCTGTGTTAACAGAAGAGGCAGTAGATGGAGGGGAGAGATTATCCCCCTCCACTCAGTGCTCATCAGACCACATCTAAAATACTGTGTCCAGTTTTATACATCCCACTCACCTCCCAAATACAGGAAAGTTGGAGCATGTTCAGCAGAGGGTCACCAAGATGGGATGGAACATTTGCCCTGTGAGGAGAGGCTGAGAGATCAGGTCTGGTTCAGCCTGGGGCAGACACATCTTTGGAGGGACCTAACAGCAGCCCCCCAGCACCTATGGAGACGTCAGCAAGAAGATGGTGTCAGGACCTTCATGGCACTAGACGGTGTGAGGACAAGAGACAAGGAGCTAAGGACAAGAGGTTCAGGCTGGATGTAAGGAGACACGTCCCCATGAGGAGAGTCAAGCACTGGACCAGGTCACTCAGTGAGGTTGTGCAGTGCCATCCTTAGAGGTTTTCAAGACTGACCAGACAGAGCCCAGAGTAGGGACTTGTCAACATCGCTTCCAGCCCAATACTCTATGATCCTATGTCTAGGATTTAGCTGGTATCCCACACACTGAGTGTCATGAAAAGTCTCAGAACTGAGTGAAGGGTTGAAAAGGTAAAAAAAAAATATTCACCCCTTTCTCCACCTTTGAAAAATTGATTTAGCTCCAGTCCAGCAGCAACGGTATTTCCTGATTTCTCTAGCTGTGATCAGGCAGTAGGCTTGTACAAGAATTTTAAGATGAGCTCAGAGGAGGTGAGCGCTTGGCAGAGGGGACGATACACCCACTGCCTGAGGAGCTTCTAATGCTGAAGCAAGGCTGAATCAAGTATAAGTACCTGAGCCTTATGGGACGTCTTGTAGGCTCAGAGGTAGGAACAGAAACCTAGCTTTGTCCAGTAAGATATACCCAGCAGGATACCCCTGGTAAATGAGCTGCTGATACACATAGAGACAAAGCATATAACACTGGCCAATTTTAACAGTTTTAATCTCCCCAGAATACAAAATCAATGTACCACAGCATTAATATAATTGCAGTTACCTGGAATATTTAACTTCCCAACCTAAAATTAGTTGTGTGCAAATTCATCTCTGAGACTAGGGCACCCGTGTTGCCTGTGGGGCAGTTGCTGTGCTCAGTGGTGCCACTGTATCATACTTCTTCCTTCCTTCCTTCCTTGCAGCTCAGAAGCTCGGTGTGGGTCTGTCTCCTCCCTGCAGATCCCAGTGCTGAGCAGCCACCGGCAGCCAAGAGAAGTCACTGTGTGTGTGTTGGTTGGTTAGTTTTTTTTTTTTAATGACTGCAGGAATTACCACAACTGAATGAATAATTCATTCATGAAAAAGATGCACGAAAAAGAAAAGTGCTCCGCTGTTATTCTTGGAAATCATTAACCCAGTTGCTTTTTTTTTGTCTTTGCTGTGGTGGGGGCCGGCAGCACCCGGCGCTGAGAGCCAGTGAGTTCGTGCTCAGTGAAAGTTTGTGAACGGGGAGGGGAGGAAAGGTGCGTGTTTTCTGGGGATGAGCTCTGACCCGCTGCCACTGATGGCTTTTGTGGGCGTTCTCAGAAAGTCCTGCCGGGCGGCCGGGGTGACTCACCGGCAGCTGACTGAAGGCAGGCAGGAGGCCAACAGCCCCAGCACAACTGGAAAGTACAGAGTGAGCCCAGTGTGCACCAGAAAAAGGAGAAGATGACATGCAGTAATGTGTCTGTCTGCCTATCTTGTCTGTTTGTCACAAGGCTAGAAAAAACGGTGACTCTCTGCACTCCGTGTAGGATATAGGGGAGCTTGGTGCTGTGAAGCCACCTTTGTTCTTGAAAGAGGGCATGTTACATGGTTACATACCAAAAGGGGGGAGCTATCGCAGCCTTTCTGCAGACTGCTTGGAAAACCAGGCTTTGTAAGACAAATGTGACATTAAATGCTTTCACAGGCACAGCGTACCTTGAGGACCCCTGAGGACTAGGGTCAGGTTTACTCTATCAAACCTACTCACTCCCCTGTGAAACTCCCCTTGCTGCTTTCGGGCAGGGAAGTGGTGGAGATCCCATGGGATCACAGATTCTCACAGATTTGGCAAGAATGTAATTTTCTTCAAAACTCCTGCCCTGAGGGTCATGGTTGACATTGGCCAACAGGCTCTGGGCTAGCTGTCAGGGTATTTCTGAGGGAGGGGACAGGAAAGAAGGGCAGTCAGTCAGACAGATGGACATATACTCCGTGACTCCTGGCACTTTTTAAGGAAGCTGAGGTGAGCATCTGTTGGGGGTGACCCCAGGTGGGAACTTGTTACTGCTGCCAGGACCCTGCCTAGATAGAACTGGAGTTAGAAGGCCATCAGCAGCATGTGTCTGGGGCTTACACAAATGGGCCTTACCATGGCCCTACCTGGACATCTTGGGGCTGCATCTGATGCTAGTTCCCCTCACCAGGCCTGATCCTGACCCTCACCCACAGGCCAACATCCTGTCCCCATCCCCAGGGAGGTGCCCAATGCCAAATCCTGGCCAGTTCCTTCCTGGACACGTTAACGTGCCCAAGGCACGTTAACCAGGAATGAAAAGTCATTGGGGTGCTTAAGGCCGAGGAGCTACAGCATGTGCCTAGCTGCGGCTGAGCCATGGTATTTCAGAGAGCACCAACCCCCCAGCCCCATCTCCCATTGACGCCAAAATTGTTCATCAAAGGCAGGAAAAAAGCCTTCCTGGTTTCAAGCCTCTGGGGAAGTGCTGAGGCATGGGCTCAGAATGATATAATACAGAGCAAATAGTGATTCAGTTTTGATTCAAAGCCCCTGGTGAAGGGCACGGCCAGCTTGGCTTTCTCTCTTTTTTCCTTGAAAGGGCAGTTCTCTGCCAGTAGTACAGCCCAGGGGAGTTGTGAATGCATTTCCCCCTTCCTGCAGGGTCAAAAGCATGAGGGTTTTGTGAGTCCATCGAAAAGCCCATGAACTCCACTTTGCTTCTCTCCAGCGGACAAGTACCGTTCAGCTGGCGTACCGTGACTCAGACCGTATGGGAAATGCTGCAGTTGGGGTGCCGTTATTCCCGCTGCTGGTGAGCAAGGCAAAGAGGGTCGCTGGAGCACTGCAGCTGCTCTTGCTGTTACGGACCTGGGGAGCCCCACAAGGGCTGCTCTGGGGACAAGCCTATGAGAAGAGGTTTACCTACCGGCAGTTCAGGCTGGGTTGGTTAAATCACCACTAAAGTAGCTGTCCTAATATGGGCAGGACACAAAACGCTGGAGTTTAAAGAGGGAACTGACACTAGTGTTTAGGGATGAAAATAATGACGCGTTCCTTTTTTCAGTAAGAGTAACTGATCTCCAGCGGCAAAGAGGGAGTTTTTCAGAACGCAGGCACATACTTCTGTGGTTTGTACTGCCTGACAACCATTCAAGTTACAGAAATTGCCAAGTAAGTCTTTTCTGTGACGAATGATAGAGAGAATTGAAAAGCCACCCTGTAAAAACAAATGACCTCTGCAAACGGTCAGTACTTCATAAAATCGAGGGCTGATAATGCTGATGTGGGAGTGACAGCACCGCGCATCCTCCTGTGCTGAGCTCCTGGTTTCCAGCCAGAGAAGGCAAAGGTGAGGCAAGAGGGGAGAGCAGGAGTGCAGTAAGAGCAGGACCCTGTAAGGACCAAGCAGGGACCAATTAGTTTGCGTTTGCTTGGAGTAACTGGGACTTCCTTCTTTTTCTGTGGGTGTTTTGTTTATTTTTTAGTCCCCCTTTACCCAAGAAAGAGGTGTGACATTCAAGAATTCCTTTAGCCTAACCCAAAGCCCAAAGGGACTCAGTAGCAAACAGGTCTGTGATGCTGAACTCAACAACGTTCAGAAAAAGACCCTAGGGACAAGTCCTGGGGAAATACAGAGCCTGACCCTTACCAGAGCTACTGGCACAAACCTTTTAGGGCACCTCTACCTCACTGCCGGGACAGCAGTGTGCAAAACCACTGCGCCACAGTGCTTAGCTACGGATGCACGTGTGACATGGTGCCACGTCAAGGAGGCAGCTCCAGGACAGTTTGGGATCCTTTTGCTAGCCTGGCACTGTGCCAGGGATGATAAGCTCTGTGCCCTGGCAGGTAGAATTGGCTTGGGCACAGAACCATCCCAGGAGCACTAGTACTACCTCACCAGTGCCCAGAGCAAGGCTGCTGAGGTTCTCGCCTGCTGCAGCCGTGCCCTTTGCGCTGTGCTGCCCCCAGTTCCCTCGCCAGCCCGGGCCATGGGTGAAGCCAGCCCAGACTTTGCTGTGCTGAACATTTGAAACACCAAAACATCTTCTTGTCCCAGCAGATATTTTGGTTTGGGGTCAAAAATTGCAAAAATGTAGCTTTTTTTTTTCCTTGTAATGTGTTTTCCTGTGACAGAATGAATGAATATAATATAGATGCCCGAAGAACAAGAGAGGAAAAAAGTTCTGGAGATCTTAATTCAAAAAGCCAGAAAGAAGCCCTGATACTAACTCATACTCGTCAGGCTGCTCAATGGGTAAGATGAGGTTTAAAAACAAATTTAAATTCAGACTCCTCCTTAATAAGTAGGCAGCTGATTAAAGGGGAACTGCTAAAACACTTCTTACACGGGATGTGGACTGGAGTTCCTCATCTTCATTGAGTCCTATGGATTGCAAGGGCATGACTGTCTGTTAATCAAAAGCAAAACCCTAAGCCGTGAGTGAAGAGAAGCCAAAGGTACAGAGGAAACTCCCTCGCACTGATTCCACAGTTCCCCTTCAAGTAGTGCCTGAACTGCAGGAGGCAGCTTAAACGATCTCCTGTATTACTGCACTTCCCGCTGCTGCTCCATTTCCTCATGTGTCAGTCGTCTGTCAAAGCAAGTGTGAACCATCAGCCTAAAATATTCTTTGTCTTGCTCTGTTGCAAAGATAGCAATTTCAGCTGCTCTTAAGGAAATGTACAGTGCTAGCAGATAAGCTGCTGTGACCTAAATATGGTTTCTTCTTAAGAAGAAAAGAGATATGAAAAATATTGTGGGCACATTAGTTATGGAGAAGTCTTAGGGGAAGGTTAATGCTTAGCTTAGGCCAGTACATCCTGCTTATAGTTATTATATTCAGAGTTTGTGAGAAAAAGACCCAAACATAAAGGCGCAAAAAGCGGAAAAATATTCTCCTACCGGGCTGTGAGTGTGCTTTAGTGCTGGAGCAGAGACGCCAGCTGGAGGCAGGAGGACAGTGAAGTCCTCTTGTCAGGTCTGTCTCTCTCCCTTGAGACCACCAGCAGGACTGTTACTGAGATGGTGACTCCCAGCTGCATGTCAGTGCAATACCACATGGCAATGTTTCACCCCAAAGGGAAACCTAACGAGGTTCCTGGTTGCCGCTCCTTTAGGAAAGCTGTGTTGTTGCCTTGATGTTTAGTAAAGAAAATCTTTTCATCCCTTTAATTTATTTCTGTCATGTTCTGTAAGGCTGCACGACAAAGGGCATTGCTTTGGCTGGCTTCATCAGCAGTGTACAAGAGTGTTCAAAATGTAGTTCATGCAAAGGTCCATCATATATCAAGAACCATAAAAAATTACAAACCAGACATGAGTAGGGCTGTTTGCAGACACCTGAGTTTCTGTGACCAATTCACCCTCTGTTAAGAATGGAGATAATGATATTCCCATGGCAAAGCTCTTGGACATCGACTGGCAAAACCGGCTACATTATATTTGACATTACTATCACTATAATTGTCATTAGCAGTGCATGGGCTTCATGTGAGGTGAAATGATTGCAAGCCAAACCGGTGCAAGCCACGTTTGAACCTAGTAGGAGAAAACCAAGAAAGGAGTCCGAGTCTCTGACAGCTGAGCCTTGGCGATGCTTGGCATAGCAATTGAAGATGGCAGCCCTGGCAGCTCTCTGCACTGCTTCTCCAGCAGAGCCTGCTCTCACTCAGCAGAGCTGGAGGATCCGCATCCCGCTCGTGCCTTAGGCATCCTGGTTCACAGTTTCATATTCTGGGGTACCCAGGGAGTCACCATTTGTCATGTTAAGGTACCCAAAGTGTAGAGGACAGTAGCCTTGTGCTAAGATTTTGGCACACGGGCAAATGTCACATTCTGTCCCCTCCCTCATAGGAATGGAAACCCCTTTGGGGTTTGGTTCTTCACGGACCAGAAGGGTCAGTAACATCTTCATGTGTCCTGGCTGGATTTTCCAGAGCTTGTCAGGCTTAAAAGGAATTATAAAATGGACTTTAGTTAAACCAGCACAACTTCCCTGTATAGATGTGGCCAGAGTTTCTTACAGTACTGACCTAAAAAGGAAGCAGAAAAAAAGTCCAGAGTCCCCACAAAGCCCTAGCCTCTGTATTCTCTTTTTCCTGAAGAGGTGGAAAATATGTCTGTTTTCTTCTGAAAAGGACAAACTACATGTGGATTTCAAACTACATTTTCCCATCTCTGAGTTCATACAGTCACACTTTATGAGAGTTCAGTCCCTTCTTTTACAAGGCACAAAAGATGGATGAAAAATCCAGATTTTATTTCAGTATTCTCACCATCAGACCACATAAAATTCTGATAATGTATCTGGTCTGTGCCGAGATTTTCAAGATGCTCCCGAGACGCCAAAAAGAGTACCATGACACAATAATGAAGAGACCACTATTCCAAGCGCCTAATTATTTGATTGAGAGCAGAACACGACTTTTCATTTCTGGCCATGTGGAAAGGCACTCTGACCGCTGTTACTGTGCGTTCCCAGCCAAGCTCCCAAAGACAAGTACGGTAGGTGAAAGTCAGATGTCCCACTTCCAGGAGCGAGGAAGGAAATTCCGGCCGGCAGTTGTTGGATCATGAACAGAGCATCCCCGCCGATGGGTGCTGTGGGGTGGTGGGGGACAGGGAGAGCGGGGTGGTGACAGCTGGGTGAGAGGAGAGGGAGGATGATGGAGGGCACTTGGTGCACAGGCAGAGCAGCAGCAGAGAGCTCTGAGACCTCAGAAAGGATCTGGGAGGAGAAGAGTGCAGGAAAGGGGAAACTGAAATGCAAACAGAGACAGTGCAAGCAGAGAGATTCACACTGAACGTGGAACAAGAGCTGCACAGAGGATTCAGAGGGGAGTGTGTGGCAAAGGCGCAGCAGCAGAAGAGGAAGATGAGCATTTTTTGGGGCTGCTTATGCAATGAAGCCGTACCTACGGGTGCTGGCCATAGGCACTACACCCATCAGTCTTGGTAACAGACATCGGACAAGTGCTGGCAATAAACAAAACATTTATATCTATTCCAAGCTAACTGAACTGGTTAACCTTGTAGTTCAGAGGAGGCTGTGCTGAGGTAATCCATCTTTTTTTGGGACTATGGTAACAACACTAGCTCTGATCATCTAGCTTTCTGCGCATCTCTTAAAAAGTATTCTGGGAAGTTTTATTTTCCTCAATTAAGTGTGCTCCCCAAAATGGAAAGATTCCAAGATCACCATGAAAAAGGTCAAAATATTTCCACTTAAATATTTCCTTGCTGAGAAGTGATGAGGGTATGTGAAGTACACTCCTTGCTGAGAAATGTACGTAAAGTACTCTTCCTTGCAGAAAAAATGATGAGGGTACGTATCTAGATCAGGGTAGTTTAAGGGGTTGTGAGGAATAATACGCTGCAACAGTCACCCAAGCAAAACTTTCACATACGTTGCTTTGTGCACATGGGTCTTCAATGACTTGCCCAGACTTTGCTGACTGCGTTCTGTGGGGGCACCATCAGGTCACGTTTCATTTTCTTTTTCCTATTGCAGCTTTCAAATCTCCCTCAGCTTCAGAAAAGCTACAGATCAGGTTAAAAAAAAAAAAGACCATTAAAAAAATGCAGTTTAACACTGGCCCTAGGGAAAAGTGAAAAGCTAAAGTTTAGCAGGCTTGAATAGCTCACTGCTATACATTTTCCCCAACTGGAGACAGTATGAAAAATCACAAGATAGAAAAAAAAGAAAAAAAAAAGAGGATTTATATTAAAATTTCCTTGTTAGTGTAGTGTGAAATCCTCAGGGGACCCATCTAAAATAGCAGAGTCGTGGCTGGGGATTCATAAATGCTTTCAAGGACAACATTTTCAATGGAGAAAACAGCTTTATCATGAAAAGCAGCAAACAGGCATTTTCACTGTCTGCTACCTCAACATTTCTTGGCAGACTATGACAGCAAAAGCATTTTTTGCTTTGTTTTGAGTCTTTTGTCTTTCCTTTAACTTCTTCCACTTTCTCTTTCCTTCCTTTTTGTTTCCTGGCCTTTGCAGGAAAATTTGGGTGACTGGCTATTAACCTGAATTCTCTTTGGGAAGGGACCTATTTCTCTGTGATGAGTATTGGGTATATTTAAAGATTAATTCCCCTTTCTGAGTAAGAAATTCTCCATTCTAAACTGCCGTAACTAGACACTGTGTAACTGGAATTGATTCTCAAAATAGAAAATAGAAAGAGAAAGAATTGTGAAATGGAAATCACCTACAGTGGGAATCCTTATTTTTAGACCTTCCAGGTAAAGTCCAACCCCAGGGGGTTGACGAGACTTAGGATTTTGCCCATCCTCTTTCATTCTTGTACAGTAGCTAAAACTTGGAGTCGTTACGGGAGATGTTGCTGTCAGACCTATCTCACTCTAACTTATATGGCCACCTCCCTTGTCCTTCCTTGTTTGCTGGGAAGTTCCCGGCTTGCAAGATTATGGTGTAAATGTAGAAAAGAGACAGAAGTTAGTAGGAAATTGGTGAATCAGTTGCCTAACGCGGCATGTGTCACATAGCAGGAATGTCAGTGCCTTCAGCACCCAGCCCCTTTGCTCCCTGTTGAGAGCATGGTTTTTCACCATTTCGTATTGTCCTTTTAAGACACGAACCAGTGCCTGCTGCAGTGCCAGCATCATCAGAGCTCTCCCTGGAATCAGTACCCACTTTTGATGACCCTGGCTTGCTCACAGGATGGATCAGGACACCACCGGTGGTCCGGTAAGAGTGGCTGCCAGCAGGACTGGCCATGGGGAGGCTGACATCCCCTGAGCATCCCCTGGTAGCCTGACACTTCTGTTTGCTTCAAATCTTCTCAAGAATAAGCCTCTCCACTTCTTCTGGACCGCCTACTGCCAGTGCCAAAAATTCAGGTTGGGATTGCGCGACTGGCTTCCTTTTCAATTGTATTTCCTTCCTGTCCTTCACGTGGTGTTCCTGGGGGAGCTTGGTGGGAGGCAAGCACACCAGGGACAGCAGGTTGCCCACTCCGATGCAGACACCTTTGTGAATCAGGAAAAAAAAAGACTTCAAAAACTTCACTATGTCAGTTCAACCTCACACCCAGGAGTGGGAAATATGCTGTCCTTTAGTCAGAGATGGGGTCAGAGATGTTTCTTTCTCTAATTATGAAACAGGGACTGTTGCAGTCACCACCTGTATTTCCTGATAACAGCAATACTGGGATGTGTTGTACTTGGATGATCGTTACCTCTCACTGGGAAAAGAGGTGTTGTCACATTTATCCCGCTCCCTCCAAAGGAGCAGTGGGAGCAGGGGCAGGACACCCATCTTGTGTTTTTTCCCAGGTCAGTGTGCCCAGGGGAGCTTTGGGTTGCATACTTGGGCACCCTTCTACTGTGGGCAGTCACAGCAGAGGGATGCCAGGCACCAGCAAACCGCTGAGCCTCTATCACCCAAAAATGCTCCTGTGAGAACACCCACCATCACGTGGAGCTCCAAGTTGCAGACAAGATCCAGGTATCCTAAGGAGGAATCTACATCATGTTCTCTCTGAGAGGAGGATACAGCACGTTGATGCTATATTGCACAAGTGCATGAGGTGCCTGTGGGATGTGGTGACCAGCTGTGGAAGTCTGATGAGATGGGGCTGTCCAGAGCCCCTTTGCCTCCATCATTGGCACTGATCCAGAGCCTCTGAGCAAAGCCCTGGAGGAAGCCTGCAGAGAGGAGACAGCATCGGGAGCAAATCCTACGGTTTTGACTGGGCTTTGTTTGGATGAACAGCCCAAAGCCTGGGCCCCTTAGCTTCCTTCTCACCCTTCCCTTCAGGCTCACTCTGCACACTCCTGCCCTTTCCATCCTTCCAAATCCTTTCTATCCTCTCCTGCTCCCTTCTTGTGATTGCCTTTCCATCTCACTGACCTTTCTGCCATGGCTACGACACCCTTCCCTCTGCCCAGCATCCATCTGGAGCAGCGGGAATCTGCCATGTCGTACTGCACTTGCAGAAGGGCAGCACACCTCCTGCTTCTGCACAACTGCTCTGATGTTAACGTGGCGTCTAAGCAGCGAGTCTCTGAATTAACTGTGGGCTGCGAAGCAACTGCTCTGAACAAATGCATTTTCTAGTTTCGCTTCAGTTTCTGAGACAGGTATTTATTAAGAAAAAGATACACACATGTGCTCACACAGACTTTCTCCCCAAACTACGCCCTTTTTTACTAAGCGCAGCAGTGACCAAGTAGTAGGATGTGCAAAGTATGAAGAACATGAAGTAAGCATATCTCCTCTGAAAATATTCAGATGAGCTTGGAGAACTAGACTGTGCCCTTCTGGTTGATGTTTTGAAAAAAGAGAGAGGGGAAAAAACACCAAGAAAATGAAAGTTTTATTTTTAAGGGCCCAATTTTTGTAGTGCGAGAGGAGCTTGTTCTCCAGCTTCTCAGTTTAACTCTTGGGAGACAATGGGTTCATTTGGAGACTAAAGGTCTTAACATCAAGGAGAAAATACTTGCAATCTTACCGACAAAAATTACGAAGGTTTTCTGTTAACTGAAATGAAGTGCTGCCCAAACCAGGCAGAAGAATTTGGCTCTATGACAGAGCAAGAAGTGAGTTTGCAGTGTCAAATTACTACAGACCAGAACTTGCTGAGGTGATGCTGGGCTGATCTTTCTGTCTGTTAAAAGTAACATTTCTGTGAGTCATCCTAGATAATTCCTCAGTTGCTGTTCTGGCCCTACAGCAGGAAACCTCTCCTTCTTTCTGGTGGCAATTTTCCCTGTGCCATAGCAGAGCCTGCTGTGGTTTCATAGAACGGAAATCCACATGTCCCTCCCAGGTACGCAACTGTCAGGGCTGCGGTTTAGTTTGGTAGTTATGATATTCTGATGGTATGATCCATAGGATTTTGTCTTCCACTCACTTTGAGCTCCCTGCAATAGCCTTCAGGGGTCCTGGGCTTTACCCATAGCTTGTACCTCCCTCTGGGTTGGTTGCTCTATGCATTTACATATCCTCTCACACACAAATATACACTGGTGATAAGAGCTGTAGCACCTTCATCTCAGGCAAATGGGATGCATGCATAGAAAGGGTCCATGGAAGCAGTGGCCCAGGACTCCTCAATGTAAGGCAGCTGTCACTTTGTCCTGTAGGTGCATCACTGCCGGGATCTGGCCAATGCCTCAACACAGGGTGACAGCTTTCTATGGGACAAGCTGGGCTGCAGCACAAGCACCTCCTGAGCCCCCGGCTGCTCCTGCAAGCAGAAAGCTGTACCAAATCTTCTCCCCCACCCACCCGCTGTGAGTGACCTACACCCATGGGTTCTGCTGCACTGCAGCAGTCAAACAAATCCCAGGTGGTAACAGCGTTTCACTCCCCCAGCAGCAAGGGCTCCTCTCTAATTATAATCACTAGTGTGGCATCGGTCATTTTTCCTACTCCTTTTATATAGCATGGCACTTTATGGGAACATTCCTAGTCATGAAAAGGATACAGAAAAAGAGATGGATGTAAGAAGAAGCAAAGAGTTCAGGAAGCTAAGGCTGGCGTATATTATCCTCTTTTTTTTTCTTTTTTTTTTTTTTTCACAATACCTTCTCTTGAATCACATGTGTATATGCAAATGCCTCTGGTTCTTCATGAAGAACTTCTGCCCACACAAATAGGAGCTCTGTGCTGCACTTTAAAATAAGCACTATTAAATATTGTTTGGAAGGCAGAACTTCTTAAAAAGAAAGCATATAAATCCATATTCCCATTGCTAGCTCTGCCCTTTTCCGTGTGGTAAGCACTGAAAAAAGGAGAAGGTGTGCCCCCTGACAATGTTCCTTGGCACAAGTGGTGCTTTACCTTCCAGGCAGTCATCTTGAAAGAGAAAGTTCTCCCTGTTAATGAAGGTAGCACTGCGGTTACTTAATTACAGCAAGCAAATATCTGTGAAAGCAAACAAAGTAAAAAGGACCTTTCATCAGTATCTAAGTTATGCCAGTAACTGCAAGTTAATGTTCCTACAGGTAATCACCCTATAACAAGCAATTATATTTGGAAGGCAGCAGCGCTGTAGCTGGTGGTGTCAGGAAATATTGTCAACTCTTGCTCTGTCTGCTAAAGAGAAGTGAAAAGCACCAGGAACATCGTGGGCTGTGATGCTCTGCCAAATATATTTTCACCAACGCATGCGTGACCGCTGCCCTGGCCAGCTGGTGCCAGTGGCTGTGCTCATACTACTCAGGGCTGGAGCATGGTGACCGCATCCAGCTCACAGCGGGCTTGCCCCAGCCCTCCTCTGAGCTCCATGCAGTGCAGCTGGGGCTTTGGACATCATCAATGTTTCTTCTGTGTTTTCTCAGTTCAGTGGCTGAAGCAATGACAGGGTTGCATCACAGCCCACTGCAGAGGTACTTTTATATTGTGAAGCTGATATCTCCAGGTTGTTGCACGCCACATTGTGTGGGGTGAGGTCATGGGGAAGCTGGTGCCCAGGGGTGCCTGTGTGGGACAGTGCTGGAGGATGATGTGGAGTGAAGGAAGGCAAACCTGGTGCAGATTGCCCATGCCACCTCCTCAGGCCATCCTGCGGTGGACTGTTCTCCCCACTGCACCTGGGTCTGTTTCAGAGGGAACCAGCTGCCCTGTCCCAAAAGGACTTGGAAATGAACTGGTGCTTCTCCAGGGTAGATGAGCGGGGGCTGGGAGTCCTGGGGGGACTGAGTTAGCTCACAGGTTAGATGAGGGTATGACAGCATAGCCAGAACAGCATCCTCTCTCACCCATTTTGTCATACGTGCCAGTGATCTTATCTCGCCGTCAAAGGGCAAGATCTAGAAGACTTCCTGGAAATGGCACTGTGACCCCAATCCTCATTGACCTGGGGATGCAAGAGAGGCTGTCAATTTGCTAAGGCCCAGAAGCAATTTTATGTTACTTCAAGTGCAGCATAACTTCATGGGATGCTGTTGAAAGGGGAGGTCTCACTCTTCCCCATCCCTGGCTGACATTTCTGCTTTTTCCCAGGGTCACCTAGTGACCAGGTGGCCAGACACTGAGCTGGAGCCACCTGCAGATCTGCCAGAAAGAGAGTACAATAACTGGAGACTGCCAGGTCCACAAGAGCCAAACTACCCCTTTGAAGAGCAACCCTCCAATCCTCAGTCACAGGAGGAAATGAGCCAGCAGGGTTGTCCTGGGACCCAGCTGCATGCCCAGTCCTGCTCTCTCCCACATCACTCCTGGAATTTCCCCTCCTCTCAGCTCGTGGTGGTGCAGTATGTGGTAGGTGTCTCATAGCCATCGGGCACGGGGAAGCATCAGGATGCAGCGGGGTGGACCGGGGAGTTTGGCCATTGCTGGCCCACCTCCCAGGGACAAGCGGGAAAACTGGGATGACTCAACTAAAACTGCAAACTCAGTCCACAGAAATGAAAGCACCTTAGCTGCACCCCACCCCTTGAAAAGGCACCAAACGTGTTTTTACTTGCAGAAACGGAGTTCACACCTTTAGCAGAGTCGTCTTAACTTTCTCGAGAGTCAGGCTAGCCCTGGTTAGGCAAACCTTCAGTGATTTCCAGATGGAAGACAAGAAGCCTGGTTAGTGTCAGTGTAAATAAGGCCAACAGGCACCTCATCTATGTGAGTGGCAACCTTCAGCTAACAAGCCATGCCTTGGGCTACTTGGCTGAGAGGGGAATTTTGGTAATGTGCCCTTTGACAAAGAAATCTGAACAAACAGGGACTGCCAAATTTGAGTGAGAAAGCACCGAATGGCAGTCACTTGCCTGCACAGGCACTTCCAGATGCTAGTAGATACTCAGAAATAAGTCTAAGAAACGCAGTTAAGGGTCCCAGCCATGGTAAGGACTGACAGACTGATTTGTGTTTTATCTTTCCTGGGGTGAGTCAGGAGTAACAGTGTCCATGGGGATTCACCACGTAATAAGCTCGCCAGTAAGAACAATGTCCTACCTTGGCTGTAACAGAAAAAAGGCAAAAGAATGTAGTTTAAAGACTTAGATTTCAGAATTGGGCTTAGGCCATGGACCAACCTCTCTGGCTCCAGCTGTGTCTGGGTACTGCCACAGCTGTTTTTTAGGGCTTTAATCTAATGTCACAAGAGGAACTTATCTAAACTGAACCCACTGCACTGTAAACTGGGGAAAAATGTATTTACACAAGGATTTCTGCTTTGTGCATACTTTAATATTTTATTCCTGCTAGAAAAGCGATACCTTTCTACCAGCTGACGAAAAACACCCCAGGAAAACACCAATTGCAGCTTCCTCTCTGGCTGTCAGCACAGTGCCAGAGTAGAGACGGCACGATTGACGCCTGTCCCACCAGTCTTGCAGCCACAATCTTGTCAGCCGCTTTCTTCACACAGCAGTGACTGCTCTGGTTACAGCTTTCACCTGCCCTGGCCAAGATACTTCCCTATCCTCTTTAATCCCTCTTTATAATCTACCAACAGTTTTGGAAACCTCTTTGTTTGCTGCCCAACTTCCCGAGAAGGCAAATAAATGGACTTCACTACCTAAACCTCCTCTCCCTGCCAGACCAGGAAGGATGTCCTCAGTCTCCTCAGCCTGCAGAAGGAAACAGCTAAGGGAGTCTAGCTACAGGGCAGCCATGGGACTTGGGTGTTGAGGTTGGGGATGTGAGCCAGGAGTAGCAGAGAGCTGAGATGCAACACGAAGGATCTAGGGAGCACATATTATAAGTGAGGGTGGAAATGGGAGTGGGGGACTGGCCTCTGCCCTTGTTGTCATAGCAAAAACCCGGCATGAACCAAGGGAGCAACCTCTGAAGGCCACAATGAAAAGAAGAAGGCCAGAGATGCTGAGATGAAACAAACACAAAAAGCTTGTGGAGATGCAGGGTGTCTTTGAAAGGCAGCAGGGCTGGCCCTAAGGCAAATGTAAGCAAGGAGGGAGCCAGTTGCAATGCAGTCCTTTCTGATTTCTTTTTAAATGTGTGGGCTTTTCTCTTGGGGTTCTTGCAAAGTGTCTTGTCCACATATACAAAAATACTCCTTTTGTCTGTGTCATCTCTGCATTGTTTTCTGGAAGACAGTCTTTGGTTCTTTATCTGAGATTCTGAGGAAAATTCATTCTGCTGCTTCTATCATAGTGTGGCTTTTTATAATAATCTCTGCAGGGACCACCTCTGTAAGCTGCTGTGTATCAACAGGCTCTGGAGCCACAGGCAGTGCCTGCCTTCTGTAGGACTTCATCATCTTCAAGAGTGATGCAAGGGTACTTGAAATCACTGCTGTATTTCCTTGTTGAGACCACACCTATACGTTCTCTTTATTTAAAATTATGGGCTTGCAAGGAACCCCGGTACTAGCTGTGCCTGTAGCTATACAGCTGTCCCAAATCAAGCTGTCTGGAAAGGTGCCCACAACTGCCATACTGATTGGCCTGTATCTGTAAGTGTTTTTTTCTAGGAAACCCTTAAAGTTGCCATGTTCCTTTCACTACCTAGTGAAATAAGAACAATTCTCAGTGTTTCTTCCCAGTGATACCAATGTTCAGGAGAAGCTCACCCTTCATAGTCCAGCAATAGTGACCCAATTCAGTGTTCAGAAGAAAAGAGAGATATGTCCTTGGAGCCTCATGCCTCCACAGAAACCTCCATGTGCTTCTGACTGAGAGGAAAGATCTAGCAGAGGCTCCAAACCAGGACTGCACAAGTGTACTACAAGCCTCCAGACAGATGCTTGGGGAAAACCAAAGAAACCTGGTGTATCCGTGACATTGGATGGGCTGCAGTAACACGGATGTTATAGGCCAGCATGGAGCAAAGGCTCTTCACGGGCTAAGAGGCACCTTGTTGTGTGTGAAGAGACAGCAGTGGAGCCAGCTCATGCCTTTTGAGCCCAGTTTGATTCTTTGTCCTAATTGCAGGAAAAATAACCTCTCTCAAGATGAAAAACAAGTCCATGCATTGTGGAATAGATACTAATGCACCAAACAAAATGTCCCATCACCAAAAATGTCTGAAACAGGAGTGTATACAGAATTTTTATTGTGCCTTTCCATTCATATATCAAATAAGAGAAAGTATGACACAGCATTGACCTTGACAGTTCCCTTAGGTGAACAGCTCTGCAAATGGTTTTAATAACTGTCCTTGTGCTCCATGTTGAAACTCAGCAGGCAGTGTGTCCAGCACTGGCTGCCATCTCAGGACTCCCCCTGTGCCTCAGCTTGTGGCCCCAGCGCCCAGTGCTCTGCAGTAGCAGGAAGGGGTTTGGTCTCCTCTGAGGTTCAGCCCAGCCTTGAGGAGTTACTTCAGAAGCACATTATAGCAGTCATCCTACACCTGCTTACATGGAAGTGAATCTCTGCTGCTCCTCACGTCTCCAGTGAGTCTTTTCCTGAGACGTGCTGCATCACTCTTCACTCATTGCTGCTATTCTGATCCCACCAGTGTATCTGGAGAGGACTGTCCCTGCTTGCATCCCACGAGAAGACTCACGTTGTGGAAAACACATGTTTACCAAAGCCAATGGCAGTGACACATCCCCAGTAACCCAGCAGTGCCTGCAGGGAGCAAGGAAGAGGCAGAATAAGGAGGTGAAGCCCCTCTCTTTCCCCATCTCAGTTCATGGAAGCCATTCCATTTTCTGTAACAAGAAGTGTTGCATGGGCTTATTATCCTGTGCAGAAGATATTCTTCTCATGGCTTTGCACACCTGCCTCTTGCCCGTGCTTTCTCCTGCTCCCTCCCAGCTCTTGCTGGCCCCGTGCTCGTGGCTGTTCCAGCCCTGAGCTGATTCCCCGCTGACCTCCTGTCTGAGTTGTCACTCCTGACTGCCTTCCCAGTGGGAAAATAGCTTTCCCTGCAGAACCGTGCTGCTGGGGGGATGGGGAAAATGCAGGTGTGCAATTCCAGGAATGTGGCTTTCCCCCACCACCAAGGCTGCGGTTCATCAGATCACCAGTCACTGTTACCACAGCGTTGTTTTTCACCTGCTGTGGAAGGATATCGCAGCTGGTCTAAAACTGACATGCAAATTCTGCTGATCCAAGCATAATCTGCATTAATGACAGATAGAGGAAAAATATATGGAAATAAAAAGGTTCCTTTTAAACGGTGCAAAAAGTATAGGAAGCAAATGTAGGATGGAGGAAGTGTCAGGCACACACTCGAACTCTTACAATATTCTGCTGCTGTATAGGAATCCTACACTTCCCTGCAGAAATGCTCTACAAGGCACTGCCCCAGGGAGCAGCAGAGAGGACTTTGGGTTTCCATACCTGGGCTCACACCAGTGCTGGGAGTGCCCAGCCCTGCCTAAGTACTCGGATGTGCACACTGGCCAGTGACAGAGCATTTTGGCATGCCGTGCACCTGACTTGGTACAGCAAACCAAAATAAATAACCAGAACCACAGGTAGAAATGCCTGAGGCAAATAAATCTGTAGATGCATTTATATGTAAAATTTTTCCAGCCATATTATGTCAGTTAGACATATAGGGTTTTTTTGCTAACGTAGTTATGCCACAAAAAGCACTAGCATGGATTCATTTACATTAGTATAAATTGCTTTTTACTTAGATTTGCTTCCCATAATGAAATAAGCAGTTGATCCTCTTCAATACTACAATACTACAAGACAAAGTTCCTCCTGTAGAGCCTTTGAGCATCTTAGACTATACAAAGAGATGGTAGCAAAATCTGCCCATTTTCTAGATAGGAAGATGAGGCTCCCTTTGCCTGTTACTATGAGAACCTGCCATCTGGGTAAACTGACATGTTTGTGGTAAGACTGTGGTGTAAAAGAATTTGTTCAAGTATTCATACACTTGAGTCTATATATGGCTTAAATGGGAAAACATGGAGAGAGCTTTCTGATGAAGATGTCTTCCACATTACAAGCCTGAACACTACTCATGGTGACAGAGACTGAGGAGAGGAGGAAGGACTGGGAGACAAGTGCCAGAGAAGGCTGTAGTCCTGGGGCCAGGGAAGGTGAGGGTTTCATGACCACCGCTGTCTGTGGGGAGAGGAGTGGACAGATGAAGACACCTGTTAGTGAGTATTTGGCTGTGAGGTTTAGCTAGGAAAGAGGTGGTCAGAAACTCAGCAAAGTACTGTTTGGAGACTTTAGACTGGAGATAATGTAAAACCCATTTGCCAGAGAGCCTAAAAGGAAAGAAACCTGGAGGTCTTCACAGGAAGAGCAAGAGAAATTGAGGCTGTTGTTCTTTAAGAGGGAGACACATTTGTAACATGAAGGAAGGAGCCAGAGGAAAGTGGGGGTGAAGCTACAGTCAGTGGATTGAGCCAATCTCAGCTTGTGGCCACTGAAGGAGGAAGGTCCTGCTCCTCCACCTGCTCCCTCCCTTCTTTCCTTGGTCAGATGCTGCCCCACTGGCTTTCAATTCACTATTGTAAACTCAGCCCGATAAAACCCTGCAGGAAAAATCCCAGCTAAAAGCCTCAGAAGGACGTTTTCTGCAGGGTTAGTGAGTTGAATTGGCCCAAAGTAATACTGAGTGAGCTGGCACTCCTGGGGCTCAACGAGGGAACGGTGGGAGCTGGAAAGGTCCCTTCCCACAACCCTGAGAGGCGAGATTGGCTCCATTTCCCTGTGTAATGCCAACCTGAGAAGCTGCAGAAGAGGTAACGAAGGGAGATGGGATAGGCTGGAGTCCCTGGGGGAAATGACTAGGTGCGAGGGGAAAGGAAGGTGGAAAAGAACTTTTCTATGAGAAAAAGACTGTCTCTGTGCTGTTGGAGAGGCAGGAACAAGAATAAACAAAGTTAGAGATGCAGAAATACCTTGGGAAAAATAAGGAAGAACAAGCAAATGAATTTGTAATGCAGTAAATCAGCCTGGTCATAGACTCACTGGAAGTGGTCCTCAGGCCCAGAGGACCCCTCTTGGGAGGGGCAGAAGGGAAGAGCAAACCAGGGGCTGGGGTGAGCCAGGAGAGACTTTGCCATGTGTTCTGGCTTGAGAAACCCACAACAATTTATTGTCGTTTAAACAATTATTCTATCACCCGATGACCCCCTCCCCACCTGGGACAGGGAATCGGAGAAGAACAAGGAAGCATGAGTGTTGAAATATAAATAGATTTAATAGGATAAGACTAAATAATTAACATTAATAATACTAAAGAATCAGTGTTGATCCCGATACCAATATAAAATAGACAAGGATTATACTCGGCCAGTTCTATCAGTAGGAAGCTGTGCACTCCCAGCAGTGGACAGCAAAAGTTGGACGCTGCAAGCGCTACAGCTTTGGGAGGAAGGGAAGGTTTCAGGGGTCCGGCACCAGGGCAAGAAGTTCTCTGGACCACCGCCATCAAGGAAGAGAGCACTTTGCAGCAAACTTTCTAATTTATATTGAATGTGACATTCATGGTTTGAAACAATCGTGTTGGCCAGCGTGGGTCAAGTGCCTGGGTCTCGCTCCTCCTCATCACTGCACCTGGAGAGCTTGAAAACACCAAGACCTTGAAACCCACATACCATAGCTGGCTATCAAGTAAATATTTTCACAAGTTCAGACACCAATGTCTTCTAAAAGTGCAGTTTTCCCAAGCATTAGAAGAGAAATTAGTTCTGTGTTGCTCAAACCAGGACACCATGGGAGAAGGTATGTGGGGGTCCCTGGTGAGTTAGGGAGAACTGGCAACTTCAAGAATCAGGGAGGGAGAGCATGTAAGAACATCTAAGTTACCATCTGTGCTGATGGACTGAAAGTTGGGCAAAGACCACCTGGCAGGAAACATGGATCAGTTAGCAGTTCTGGCTGCAGGTAAGAGAGCACAATGCTGGAGGGAGCACTTCAGGAAACCCAAGTGCCCTAAATGTCAGATGTGGCATGTGGGAGGACTGGGCTGTGCTGGAAGGTAGTGTGACAGTGTGAGAACAAAGAAATAAACAGTAAGCAATTACAGGGGCCAGCAGCAAAATATTGATGTTATGAGAAGGGCAGCAGAGAGAGGACAGCAGTCAGAGGGAAGGGCATTGGGGAAGGGGGAGAGGAGATGACAGGAGAAGGGGGTGATGTGGAATAGAAGGTAAAATGGGAAGGAGAAGCAGATGCAGATTCAATTGATAGTTATGTAAAGAGGCTGCAGCACCGTAATTAATACTGTCTTAGCCTTCGGCATATGAGAAGTGACACGCATTGCACGTAGTCCCAGTCTGATCCTCTGGTCCCGACTCCCAGGATTTTCTCCCTACCTGTTCTACCCATCTCCCTGCCTACTTTTGGTGCCTGGTCCATCTGCATTCAGGTAGGCACCTGACTTCTCTGCATCATCGGGGCCTAGGAGAAGGATCCAGGGCTCCCCAGCAGTGTTAGCACCACTAGTCTCGGCTCTGGTGCTTAAATTTGGTAGTGCTCTGCATCAGCCTTGAGCAGGGATCTTTCTGAAGTCCTGGAACTAAACATTCTCTGTGCAAACTGTCCTTGGGGAAGATCCAGTGAGCTTTTTCCTGAGGATGTGCAAACTGAAATTTCTCCAAAAGCTTCTATATCTTGACCAAATTTGGGCAGATTGTTCCAAGAACAGCAAAACTCCCTTCTCTGACTGAAAACCATCTCCCTGCTAAATGCAAAGCCCTGTTCCAGCATGTTGGAGCACTGCAGCTTTGCCAAAATTAGATGTCTGCCAAAATTCTGGGTTAAACAGTGTTCGTTCCCCGATCTCACATTTGCAAAGGGGTTTGGCTCCAGTTTCCTCCATGCTCCTAAGAGAATCTCATCCCGAAGCAGCCACTTGGGCATGAAAAAAATTGGGCCTGAAAGTTGAAAGTCTTATTATGAGCAGTGTTAGGTAGCATTGATCTTCTGTGGATGTCTTCCCACATCGCCTCACAACTTCACTCTGCTTCTGCATGCAAGAAGTCTCTCCTCCTTCCTAGCAGGCCTCTCGCATACCAAGTCTCTTTCCATCCAAAATCTGCACCCTGGAGTATATGCACTTGTCTGGTTTCTACACTCAGGGGCTTGGAAAGAGCACAGACCCCACTCCCCCAGAGGCAGCAGGGGCACTGTGCAATTTGGCAGCTGTGTGGGCAGAGGTCTGCAACCCCCTTCTGAGGACATGCAGAGTCCATGCACGTTCTTCGCATCACCTCTCGCGGGTTAGGTCTTTGAGCTGGTGGTCAGCAGTAATGGCTTTTGCTCCCATCTCTTGCCCTGTACCCACACAATGTCGGGGAACAACTCACCCAAGGCTGGTAACGACAGGATGAAGGCATCTGGCCCTACTTGCATGCCACTAATGGGGTATAAGCAGATGGTGTACAAGGAAGGGTAAGGCAGCCCAGCGACATGCAATCTGCAATAAAGAAATACAGATGAAAGCTGAAGGAAAGCAAGGGAGATATTTTCTTCTGCCTTTCTCCACTAGTGATAGACACCATGCATGGACACCTCGGTGGTGCATGGTGTAGGGAGGGGTATTGATGTTATCTAGCCTGAGGCGGCAGCCCCGAAATGGGAGACTGGCTGCCTGCTTAGTGGGAGAAAATGGGACATATGGCTTAACATAGCTTCTCCTCCGACTAAGTGGGGGGGCTCAGCTCCCACCTTAGGGCGGCTGCATTACTTAGGTGCCTGAAATATCAACAACCCTCCATCTTGTTCGCAGCACGGGTAGGAGCAGGGGAGCTACACAGAGCCTGTGTGGTTGACGGTGAAATAAATATCAAATAAACACTTTTATTTACAGGCTGCGGAGGCCAAGGCGCCCCAGGCCCAGGGTTTGACGACACTAGGCACAGCTCTGGTAACGAATGAAAACGTGGCTGTCACAGTGTAGCTCTGCCCTTCCCGCTGCCCTCCTCTCGCCTCCTGTTGCTGTTTGATCCTCACTGTGTACTGCGCATCCTTTTCCTCTTCAGCTTTAACCCGAGCTCCCACACGTGCTTCTTTTACTTCAGGGAGCAGCTGGGACTGCTGTAGGAAGAAGTCCCGGGAAACTTTGCCTCCTCGGCGTGCTCCTTTGTGACCGCAGGCCGTGGGAAGGGCTGTGGGGCAGAGAGAGAGTTTGTACCCTTTGCTGAACCTTCATTTCACTTCTAAAGAAGTCCTCAGAAAAACATCAGGTTGATACTGATCTGATGCTAAACTGAGCTAGCGGAGCTGAGCAATCTGCAGCAAGACCGTGCTGTGAAAACACAGCTTTTGCTGCCTTTACTGCAAAACAGTTCATTTGTATGGGTTCATCTGGGAAAGCAACCAGATGCCTCTGGTTCCCGGGCTGCTCAGGCCTCCAGAGACCCTGTGCGGCGACATGGGGCATCGCAGGCTGTGGGTTACTTCATTCTGCAATTCAGAGGCCCAGGAAAATTAGGGTTTTTCCCCAGCCAGCGGCCTGAGCTGGACCCAGGCTCTCTGCCTGGAGATGCAGAAGAAGCCACTGCGGCCTCGGGGCTGTCTGGCTCAGGGCAGTGCCTTCGATGCTGAATGGGTCCCTTTGCCTGTGGAAGGGAATTGAATTTGCAGCAAGGAGGGGGTCTGCAGGACACATGAAAGTCCTAACATTTGTTTGTCAGGGCCTCGAACTTCCCTCCATTGCTCAGAGGTGCAAAGGCCATTCATGGCTTTTTCCCAGCAGAGCCATATCCAAAGCTCAGCCCTCCTCATCTTCCCTCCTCATCTTCAGCAGGACCACGGGGTGGGAAGGGCAGAGAGGGGAGGGAGGAGTATGCAGAGCTGGGGGCATGGGGAATTGGTAGGGAACAGAGACGGGGGAACAGGACACCCAGGAGATAGAGAAGGGGATGCGAAGGGTCAGGGAGAGAGGTCACTATGGGGGTCTGGAAAAGGCAAGGGGGAAAGGAGAGCAGAGGTGGGGTAGTGAGGAGGAGAGGAGCTCCAGGGCGCCTCTGAAGGACATATCATACCTGGGAAGCGGCAGAGGGAGGAAGCCCCAGGTCCTTCCCTGAGCGGGCAATAGACTTGCTGGCAGAAGTGGCCAAGATGTGGCTAGCTCCAGTACATTTCCCTGTCTTGTCCTGGGGTGCTGGAAGGCAGAGTGGTCTGTTTTTCTGAGGTCATGCTTGTTTACCTAGACAGCTTTCTTTCAGGCAAGGAGTTGGGTGTTCCAGGGCCACCAGTGGTCATCATGCCCCTGTGGCTGCTGCTGCAGACTTCTCCACATTTCGGGAAACCCCTCGGACACACAAGTCAGCAGGGAAACAGGAGATCCCAGCTGTTGGGGCAGCTTGGGAACACCAAAGGATTTTGCTCTTGGACAGAGTTCACCTCACTTTGCTTTTCCAAACAGTTCACACATCAAAAGGAGCTGGAAAGCCCGCGCGGGTCTTTTTTGCTCCTTTGCCTGCAACCTCAGCGCCTGTGGGCCTGACACCATAGGATGTAGAGAAGGAGGAGGTGAAAACGAAGAGGTGATTTCCCCCAGTGCTGTTTGTCATTCCAGATGTGCTGACTTCCCTTTCTGGTGGTGGAAGGGAACTGTGACTTATTTCTTCTGTCAAGAACATGCTGTTCCTCTTCCTGCTTCACCTGCCATTTGATTGCTATAGGGTAGTACTTTAAAAATTTGTGGAACAAAAGGGATACCTTAAAGTAAGTGTAAAAAAATGTTTTCTTTCTGGCTAACAAGTGGTAGCTAGCTAGCTAGAGTAATTTCTTTGCACCTCCCAGCTGTGTGAATCATGGTTATTCATCACAGAAGGAGACTTTGATCTTTCTGCATGTACATATCAGTTAAATAACTGATATATCTCTTGGATGGACCTCATGCTGATATAATTTTTTTTTCCTTCAGCTCCTGCAATTATGATTCTAAATACCTAAAAATACCATTATTTTGTTGACTAGAAACCTTTGCTTCAATCACCTATGTTTTAGGAAAGGAAATGATTTCTGTAATGCAGACAGAAAGAGCTTTGCTTAGGGACAGGCTCTGATCTTGGCATTACATCTATATTCCTGGGGCCAGGATATATCTGGGATCTGGGAATGAACTATCATTGTTAGGTGCCAAAGGACCAGCCTACTCTGCTGGCCATAAAATCAGGATGTTTTTAAGAAGAGCAAGAAGATATTTCATAACAATGAGGACTTTTTTCAGGACTATATTAAGCCACTTTAAAAATAGAAAGTTTGTGTCAAGGCCCATCATGGCTTGCCACGTGCTTCCTGCTCTGTCCCTTCATGCCCGCTTTTCTCTTGTTAGTGTTTTTCTTTGGCAGCAAAGAACTCTTTTGCTTACATAAAGAAAAAAAAAAGCAAAATGGGGAAAAAAATGAGAACACATCCCTGGCAGCATTTTCAGAGCCTTGCGCATTGCAGCCACCTGGCTCTGCCCCATCCCGGTGGATGCCAGCACCAGCAGCCAAAGAGCATGCTTGCCGCTCTGCGTGGATGAGGTGGAGCATTGGGACCAGTGTTTCTCTGGACTTCTTCAAACCTCCCCTGCCCCGTTTGCTCAACCCCTGCCTCCGTGGCAGTGCTGGCATGGCTGCATCCATCCCCAGGGTGCAGCCATGCCTTTGGCACAGGTTGGGCAATTTCATGGTGCCTGCCCTGCCTCGCCCAGGGGGGTACCCAGGTCAGGAAGCCTTCCTGGAGCCTCTCTTGGAGATCTCCTGCTGCCGGTGGGGGCTGCACTCCCTCCTGTCTCCCAGACCAGGGCCTCAGCTACCACCCCGCTGTCCTGGACATCCCTCCAGCCCCCTGCGGGGACGGGAGGAGTAAGGGGGTTGTTACTGCCAGCTGGTCCCAGGCAGACCATGGCACTCAGGTCATCCCCGGTTCTCTGCTGGGGATGCTCTACTGATGAGGGGCCATGTTTGGCCAAAACACTCCATTTGTGGGACTGTCCTCTCCTCGCCCATGGCCCTCAGGCCACCTGGGTGCTCCCTGCCGAGGGATGGTCCAGCGATGGGGACCCCCAATCATCTGGTCAGAGCAGCCGTGGAGTGGTGTAAACGTGACATCTGGCTCGGAAGGGCTGCTGGCAGAGGGACGAGCTGAAAAAAGACTGGAAAAAGGAGAAGTTGGTGCAGAGGGGAGAGGTGAGGGCAGAAGCAGCCAGGAGGCCCACAGGAAACACACGGAGAGGGAAAGAAAATGAAAAAAGGAAGAGACGAACAACACAGAAATGATTTAAAGACACAGAGACCTGGTGAGATTTAGAATAAAGAAATACAAATAATTTCCCAAGGAATATTTTAGCACCAGCTAATGTACATTTCAGATGGCAGTCCTGTTACCCTCACAGGGACACAGGAACCCAACCTGGCAAGGACGGCCTCCATAAGCCCTGTCCCTGTTAGCTGTCACCCCCAGTGTGCCGTCCCATCCCGCAGGAACAATGCCAGTATTCACATTTTCTTGACCGTGGCTGAAAGTGCCCATAAAGATTACCATATACAGCTCTTTCTGCAGCCTTCTTTGTGAAGGAGGCCCGTGGCAGATGCCTTGGTTTTGTGTCTGGGGAAACTGAAGCACAAAAGATGAAATTACTTGCTTGAGGTTATCCGTGATGGCAGTGCCAGAACCGAGACCAGAGCCCAGAGGTTGCGAGTCCCCTTGTCTGTCCACGGGGTCAAAAAAGAGCCAAAGTTGCTGTGTGTAACATCTTCAATATCTCCAGCGTGCATACAAATGTAGTTCAAGGTGGTCATTTTCTGCAGTGCCAGAATCTTTATTGAAAACATCTGTTTCAACTTTCCACTGCAAGCCAGAGGAAACATTCCTGCGCTTTGTCAGTGCATCGCCAGCCAGACTGCTGAGCAGATACCTTACCAATATCCAGCAAATCCTATTTTAAGTTGACTTGTTCTGAATAACATTCCCTCGTGACAGCCACTGCTTCTTCCCAAACTAGCATCCTCCCTCGAGGAAAAAAAAACCCCAAACACCTTAATCATCATCATCATTATCATTATTATTATTTAGTTTGAGTATGTCATGAGGACTTCCCCTTCAGCTAACCCCAAGAAGCCTGCTGGCACCTGGTGGGGGATCTGAAAGACTATTTACATTCCAGAGGAATCTGCTGGGAAAGTCCAGGACTCTCAGGGCTTTGAACATCACACATCTGAGGAGAGACGCCTGATTGCCGTAACCCGAGATGGGGCTCTTTCCTGAAGTGTCTTGAAGCCCTTGTCCAGTTGCAAACCAGCTCTCTGCAGGTTTGACTGGCTCGGGTCTATACCAACAGCAACAACAAAGCAAGCGTGCAGGTGCTGGCCAAGCGTGTCTGGCTGAGTTTGTGAGGCTATATAGCCTGTGGTGAGAAACCTCAGGTTTGCTTTTTGTTTGCCACACACTCAACATCGCTATTATTATTATTTTACTGCCTATAGCTGAGATGCTCCACAGCCACAAATATCAAAGGGAAAGAAAATGTTTTATGGTTCTCTGCCACGATCCTGTCAACAGAATGCGTTACCAAAGCAAAACTATTTTCTTACAGGTACGGCCCCGTAATGAAGCAGGACAGACTCAAAAGTGAGCACCTTCGACCACAGGTCATTTCAGACCTGAGGGATGCAAGGGCAGCTTCATCAACTCTCTGCTTTCACTAAGCACCACAGCTGACATTTTGGCTGTGTCTGACCTAGAGAAAATGTCTCTTTCTGTAAAAAAAAAAGGAAAGAGAGCAATGGCCTATCATCCAGGTGAAATGAGTACCAGTCTTCAAAGCTGGCTCACAGATTCTCAGCACTGTGGGGAAAATTGCGTTTTGGTGCCATGCACATGCCAGCAGCAGCCAGCCGGGATTCCCATAGCTCTGACACGGAGCCAGGGCCATCGTCACACCCAGTCTGCTCCTTTAGGCAGGTTTGTGTCACCCTCAGTCCTAGCCTGGGCTAGGAAAAGAGCTGTAAGAATTTTTTAAACTGTTTCCCTCACCAGGTTTCCCAATGAACCTGAAAGTGTTTCTGCTAAAGGTAACCATGGGGACAGCTGAAGAATGAGCGTGAGTGAATTAAGTACATCTTCCAGATGTACTTCTCTTGGGGAAAGACTTCCCTCTCTCCCTAAGATTATTTCATTCCCGCTGTTTAGCCGGTCCTGTTGAAATGAAGGTCTGACACTGCCACTGCTCTGATGCTGCACAAGGAGCAGCTGCCTCAGCCCCTGGCCAGGACCAAAGTCATGTGGGTGGATGGGCCCAGTTTTGAAGAGCTCTCTCATTACCTTCCACCCTGCTCTTAGGGTGAGCCGGCAGCCCCTGCTCATCCCCACAGCGGAAAGCTTCAGCTCCTGCCTCTATGTGCATGGCTTTGCACACACTGTCTGGTGAGGAGACGAGCTCAAATGTGGCCCTCGGACCCTGACCATGGAGTCCTGCAGACATCCAGGGAAGCAGCACGCGTTGAGCAAGCGGTGCTGGCTGCCTGCGTGGTTGCGACGTGGCTTTCCCGAGCACCTGGCTGGCGCTCGCTGCTCTCATCCCTGCCTCCGAACGGTCACTTGCTGCTCAGATTTACCTCAGCTCACTTCTGTCAGCTGCCAGCATGGCCTGGGAAAGTTGGGGGAACCTTTTGCTGAACACAGCATCAACTCATCGACCAGAGTTCAGCTGTGAGAAACGCCCTGTGACTGCCTATTGGAAACTGCACTTTGCTCTTTTTAACTCTGTCTGGATGGCATATAGAAGGAAACAGAAATAAGGAAAATGCTACGTTAGCAAACACAAGCCTCCAAAGAAACATTTTAATATGAGTGCCTAAGCAACAGCCTAAACCACCATCAAAATACACATGCTTGCTGGGGAAGCTGTGGCATGGCAATATGACCTTGGATTGGATGCAGAAATAGGAAAGGCACTTTTCTTTTTAGTTTGCCACTAGTTCGTCCCTTGCTAGGAAACATTGTTATTTCAGCCTGGAGAGTAGTTTGGCCAGGATGAGCTAAGGATTGTTCCCATCCACCCTGGGTTACTGTAATTCCTCCAAACAAGTGCAATGGGAGCAACAGGGTGACAAGTCATTGCCTACATCCTCTGCAGTGAGGGCTCCCTGGATTGGTGCTCTGGAATTCCAGGCTCTGTACTGGTTCCCAGTCTGTTTCTGATGTGACTTTAAAGCCAAATCCTTATGTCAAATACTGAATTCAGACTCAGGAGCAGTTAAGATGGCTGCACCCTTACTGAGCGTCAGGTTGTCCAGCTACAGGGCAAGCTCACAGATGACAGCAGGAAAAGCCCCTTCATGAGCCTCCCAAAGCCTTTTGTGCCAACTGAGCCTTCCCAGCATCGTGAGAGCTTTGGAAAACTGAAAGTCTTTCAGCTTGTCTCCCACCCTCAAAAAAATACAGTTTCTCCTCAGAAGCCTGCAAGTAACCCCTCCTAAACTTGTTGCAGGAGTTAACCAACCCAGCCCTTCTCCACGCTGAACTCTTATCTCCCCGTGCGGGAAAAGAGCCAGAGTGCCTCCCAGCATGCTGGGGCTTTTGCTATCACAAGTTGCTTTTTCCTAGAAAGCCCATAACTAATATATATGGCGTGGGTACAGCATAAAACCCCGAAAAGCACTGTGTTATCAAATGTCTAAGCAAAGTCCATATTGTACAAGTGTCAGAGCAACCACTGACTACAACATAAGGGCATATGCATGCCCACCCTGGAGAAGAGGTGGTTTTCTGTGGTAGCACACCAGGGCAGAATGTAATCCCAAAGGCTGTGGGGAAAGAGGGAGGAGGGGACTTGGAGGCTTCTCATCCCCAGTCTACTACCAGTGGATTATTTTGAAGCAGTTAACTTCTCTGTTTGCAGATCCACAGGAAGACTAATGCCTGCACGTGACTGCTTTCTGTCCCCAGCACTGCCCTTTAGCCTGCATTTTGGCTATGGGGATCAGAAGAGGAGGCATTAAACCCAGAGTCCATTTTCCATCATGCAAAGATGGATGGCTGTCAAGGGCCATAGGTCTCTGACTCACACTCCCAGCTGCGGCGGTTTATGACATTACCACCATCCTCCCTCTTTCTCTCCCCATGCACAGATGTCTGTACCTCTACTCCACTGGCTTAAGATAGTGTGCCAGGTGATAAAAGCTAATAAACCAGCTCTGAACTGGGGCAACAGGGCAGTAAATACACACTTATTCCTGCATGCCTAGCAGGGTCTGGTTCCCTGGTATTTCCTTGTCAGAGTCCAAAGGATCTTCTGTGCCTGCACTTTGTCCATCCAGATTCACTCTGCTCTTCCCCATATATATATATATCCCAAGGTATAATAATTTTCTTCCCTTTCCTTTTTAACCATCAGGGTGAATGGTTACAGCCTTAGGAACAGTTCTTATCTCCCACTGCCATGGTTGCCCTATGGTCATAGATAATATCATTTCATGGGGCATTTGGCGTTTCACACTGCCTTGCTGCAATCCCCACAAGCTGTGTCACCCATTTCAGCTGTCACAGGCGTAGGCCCGTGAGCAACACCACTCCCGTGCATCTCTCTGTGTGCCAAGAAGAGTAAAGATCACTGGTCACAATGTGGGATGGGAGGACCGAACCAGCTTAGAGCTGTAGGGATTTCAGGATACAGCAATAGCTTTTTTTTTTAAATTATGTAGCTCCAACTCAGTTACATAAAAAGTCCTAGGCATAATGTTTTCATTTAGAACCCTCTGCTGTACAGGACAGCAAAGATTATGAATTATTTTTCTTGGCAAAACCAAATCCAGAAAAGGTGAAGGAAGGACCATGTGTCTCTTAGAGGGTGAGCCTCCAGAAAGCAGGAGCCTGGAGAGTTCAAAGGCGAGTCTCCTGGCACTGTAGGGCACCACTACGAAATCCACATCAGTTTTTGTGACTTTGCTGTGAGCCCGCTGGGGAGAGACGTGCTTTCAGCCTTGGGTAAATCACTGGCTGTCTGTCTAAAGGCCATTTGTTTGTTCAGGCTACGAAGTTATGACTTTGAAGGGAGGAAAAAAAAGCATCTTGGACTTCCCCTTTGATATTTCTATTCAGTTTGCCAATAAGCAGTGGAAGCCTGATACTTCCTTTTATGTCTACAATAGAGCACAAAAGTACACGGTAAACTCCTCTTTCCATTGCAAACAACTCACACAAAAATAGCAGTATAAATTTGAGGGTGATTTCTCCTGGAGATACTCCAGGACAAAAGAGCATAACTCCCACCCATTTGACCTCCCACGAGACTCACTGTGAGCCACCAGGGACATTCTCTGTGTGGGTCTGTCACACTGATGGAAAGGATCAGGGGGTGAAATAACCTCATGTGGACTGGTAGAGGCCTTCTACTTTAACATACAGCCCTCCGAACATCCCTCAAACCAAGGAGTAGCTATATGGCACGCTTCTTTAAAGTCTCACATCTGGAAAGGGTCCCAGACTTCTTCATAACTGTTAAAAGAGGTAAGATTTAAAAGAAGAATGAATATATTTTATTAGGTGAAAAACTGGATACATCACAATTTTGTTGTAATTCAATACAGCAGTCCTGTAATGAAGAATCAAGCAATTCCTGTTAAGACTCAGCATAGCAGATCCTTGCAATCAAAAATTCCATGATGTTCAGGTTGGGCCATTAGCTTACACAGCTTGCATATTCTCTCTTTTCTCATTAGAAACAGACCAAGAGGCTGAATATTTTCCCTTGTTCTCTCTACAGGGGAAAAAAAAAGAATCCCAAACATTTTAAAGAAACTTAGAAGACAGAACGTCCTTTTCTTCTTCACACCCTAAACTCTTTCAAAAAGGAAGAAAAGCATTTGTCCTGTAACTTTGTGCCACTTGTTTCGGCTTGAGCTGCAGACCTGTAGCAGTATTTAAATACTGAGTGCTTTTCACCAGCTTTACAAGAAGATGAAAACATCACCTCTGTTTCAGCACTTCCTTTAGAGACGGTCAGGCTTTTTTCACAGTGTTGAAATTTTGTACCAAATTTCACCACTTAAAGGGGAAAAGCAATTGCTTGTCTCCTGAATTTCCCCGTTACCATCATTAGATGAATAACGTGAAAAAGTTTTAAGGACCTATTGGGAACCACTTTCCCTTGTAAGGAATATTTAATAAACATGTTCTGGTTATAAATCCATCTTGTTAGTCTGAACACAAATATGTTTTGATAGCACTAAATGATAATATCTTGATGTAAGTCAAAAACTCTCAACAGCCCCTTGCCTTGCAGAAAAAGTAATTTCAAGAAGGAACATATATATGTGCCTTTTTGTGTGTCTGAGAGCCACATGAAAAAAATATGTAAAATATTTTTTGATTCAAAATTGCCTTGTACACCAGCCACAGACATGACCGCTATTTTACTAAATAAACCACAAACCATTTTTCCTACCAAAACACAACTTCCATTTTTGGTGTCACCAGAAACATGGTACTTTTCAGGCAAGGGGATGATCCTAAGAATTTCCCAGGGAATGCTGAGAGGAAATGGAAGATTTTATAATGAGAACCATCAGATTTCTGACATCCTTGGACTGCTCAGAGCTATGATTAGATCTCATTTGCTTTCTGACTTCTTCGCTTACCATTAGAGAGGAAAAAGCTTCCCATGTTACTCATTAACAAAAGAAAACATACTTCTGAGTCATTTTTGGAATAGAATGATGTTTGTTCACTCTATTTTGGACCTTGTGCTTTCCATAAAACTTTGTGGAAATGTTCAGCAGGACTCGAAATCTTCTTAGAAGAAGCCAAGGTATTATTACCACGTCTCAGGAATCCTGGAATTACCCGACTTTGCACATGGCTGCGCAGTGCTGTTGCATGACTGCAGGGGATCCCAAGTTTGACCAACTGAGAAAACATGGGCATTGAACCACATGTTTCAAAAGCAGCCTCTTCCCTTTGAAGACCAACAGGGACAATATATGATCTCTTCTCATTAATGTTTGGCTTTTGTGCTCTAAATAATCATGCTAACAATGAACAGTAATACCACTGTCAAGTGCTTCCACCTTCTGTGGGTGCATCATGCAGTTTTGACCTTTCCAGCGTGGCCATGGCTAGTGCTCGTGTGAAGTGGCAGCAGAGATTTGCAACTCTGGGCAACCTAATAGCAGCCTGGCTGTGTTCCTGGGAGCAGGAGCAGGAAAGGCGGTGGTAGTGCCTAATTCTTTATCTGCCCATCGGGATTTGGGAGTCTGCAGGCAATGGTAAGGCAGGTGAGACTCAGGCACTGAGTTTGGTGCTATACCATGTTGTCTGTTAACAGGTATGAGCAAAATAGCCTTCCCCCAAAGGCACGGTCTGTCTTGGGAACTGTGGCTATGTTTATTAATATCACAAGTTACACTTGATAGCAAAATCACGTAATGTATTAATAAAAGACTACAAAGGTCTATAACTAAAATCTCAGTAGCTTTGGGAAATCATTTTCCTAGATCTTCAGAAGTTATAAGTTGCAATACCTGTGTTCTTACAACCAGGGGATTTACTGACACAGATACCTGGGCCTATCTGTGGGGGTAAAATGTGAAGTTTTTTCAAGATAGGAGGATGGGTATATCAGCATTTAGTTTCTGATATTCTAAAAAAAATACATGCATGTTTTTCATTTACTAAAGATACACGTGAAGATCAAGCTAAGTGGAGATTAAAGTTCCACACTGAGGAGCTGAAGCAGTATCTGCTTCAGGGAGGGGACATACTCAACTCTGAGTTGAAGCAGTGCCTTCTGACATGACTGCAAATTGCCAGAAGTCATTATTTTAGTCAAAGCTGTTTGTCGGGTCTAAATGTCAGATGACTGGCCATAATCAAGGTGGGCCAATGTGTTTGAAGTGAAGTTCACCATAGACCTAACAGGTCTCGAAGCGGTCTGATGCAATACTGTGTGTGCTGTGGAGGCGGAGGGAAAGCTAACCAAATGGCAAACATTACTGAGCTGTTTTCATCTCAGCAACTCCCTGAGCCAGGTGGGGTTTTCATGCATCTAGTCTCTCCCTCCTGACCCTCGCTCTGTTTCCCCTGCAGCCCTACAGGCTATGACACCACCCTTACGCTGGGCATCCCCTGCCCACAGGGCCACCTCCTTCTCCTTGTCTGGGGACCGCAGGCGAGAGGGCAGAAATAAACCCGGAGCTCCCCGACCCCACAATCACCCCCACAGCGTGAGGCCCAGCAGGTCAGACCCTGCCACCAACACAGAGCAAGAAAGTGACCACCCTCCTTGCCCCCTCCTGTCCACCCATGGCCCCGGTGCTGTGACACGTCCTGGCATGGGGTGGGGGGTGGGGGGTTATGGCAGCCCTGAGCCCCAGCGCTGCAACGGGATTGCCCATCCCGCATGGCCAAGGGCTCTGCAGTCCCCTCCTCGGGCATTCTCCGGCCCAGGGCAGCCATGAGACAAGCTGATACAGGGGCAAGCAGGGGGGGAACTGAAGAAGTCGCACCCCAGTTCCCGTGCGAGTCTGTACGCCCACGCTAGCACTCGTTACGTTTTCAGGAACTGGGATCGTTTTTCATCAGCGCCTGGAGGTATCCACGTAATTTTAGAAAATACATAGGATCCTCTGCCTCAACTGACCTGATTTTGATTTGTGAATTGGGATTTTTTTTTTTCTTGTCAAAACTCTTCCGGGGGTTGCAATGCCCAAATTAGGATGAGAAGGCAAAAGGGACAGTGTGTTCCAGTGCTCTTATTTTTTTTTTTTTCTTTCTGGTTATTAATTAGCAGAAGTCAAAAATAGGACTCAAAGAAAATTAGAGATTTTTTTTTTAATGGAATGCCCGTTTCATTAAAAAAAAACAAATATAAATTTCTTCCAGAACAATTTGGAGGGAAATTATAAGCTTTGATGAAATTTGTGATTGTCTTTAATATTTTTCTTAGAAAAACACTTCTTTCTAATTTTGAGCAATTTTTCTTTGAAATGTAAGCCCTTCTAAACAGTAAAAATATAAAATTCAAGCAGCTTTTTTTTTTTTCTCCAATGAGCAGAAACATTCCCATTTGGACTTCTCCCCTCTGTCCTGAAGAAGAAAAATTTTAAATTTCTTGAGAATGTTAATGAGATGGGAAAGATATATTTTGCTCACATAAATACTTGTGCATACCCTACCCCTGATACCATTTCAGTGTGCGGCAGTGGCACTTCACAGTACCTGTCTGATTTCTTCTTATTTGTTCGCAAGATTAATTTTTCCTTATCTCAAAGGACAGTAATCCACAGACCAATTTTGACCTTGCTGTAATTCTGAATGATGTCATTCTGTCATTGCTGAATTTGGTCCATTATGATTAGAAAGTGTGCTTAGCTGGCAAGGAAATTAGCTGAGCGTATGTGCTTAATTTTAAGCATGCTTTTAATGCTATCCCTTTTCAGCAAACCACTTAGACACATGCTTAACAGCCCGTGTGCTTGAAGTTAATTAAATACCTAATTGCTTTTCTGAATGTGGGCCTGAATAGGGATGGACTAAAGCATGTACTTCGGTTCTCAGTTAAATTGCATCCTAAAAAGCAACCGTTTTCCTAACCCTTCACCTTCCCTTCATCCTTGCTTAATTTATTTCATTCCCGCGAAAGCCAACTCATCCCTATGTTTGCATAACAAAAATCCAACCAAAACGAGTTGTGGCCTCTTCATACTAGCTCTGAATGTACTTGTAAATAACTGTAATTAAATCCAGAACTCTAGTAATGTGGTATTAATTAGCCTAATGAAGAACTGAGAGAGAAATGTGGTTTCTGAGCCAGTAAAATTCTGTGCCCTGGAATACAAGACATGCCAGTGAAAACCCAGGTGAGAAGACCTCTAGGAAATACTAAACCTGGTCAGGACTGGGAGGTTTTTTTTTGGGGGGGGGGAAATCGGGCGGAAAATTCAGATTCAGCAGAACTTTTTCAGCAGTGCAACCAGTCGCTTTTCTCAGCGGGTGGCTGGGCTGCTGGTGGGAGAGGGCAAGGAGGGACCCAGCACCCCGGGGAAGGCACTCCCTGTGGGTGTGGGAGAGTGGGGCTGGGCCAGATTACAAATACCTAGGCCAAACAATGCAGAGCAGCAATCCGCCACGGGTTCAGGTGATTTAAAACACGTTACCTTTGTCCCACAAAGTTCCCTGCCCGAGGATGGTTGTTGGTGGTCGGGTGCCGGCCGGGCTGCTGCCGCAGCAGGGGGGGTCCCACAAACCCCCTGGAACATCTCCATTTTTCCCAAATGGTACAAAACCCCAACAAATACATGTATCTTTGAGCAACCTGGTCTAGTGGGAGGTGTCCCTGCCCATGGCAGAGGGGTTGGAACCAGATGATCTTTAAGGTCCCTTTCAACCTAAACCATTCTATGATTCTATGATCTCTGTGTTTGCCATACGACTGAATTCCTGTTCACCAGCCCGTCCCAAGCTTTGCTTTATTCTCCCACAGAGTTCCCTGGTTCCCAGTGTGCCCTGCCTGGGCTGTCCTGGCTCTGCTGGGCACCCCACCAGTGCTGGCATCGGGCGGCCACCGGCCGTGGGCACCAGCCTCTGGCCCAGCTCTTGCTGCGTGCAACAGGGAGGAACGGCAGTAGCCGAGCGAGAGGGGGAGCGAAGGGCAGAGCAGGGAGGAATCGCTTGCTTGCAATGTGTTGCCAAAAGAACGTAAGGAAGAAAACAAACTCTCACAAACCCTCTGGAACAGCTCAGTTTTTCCTAAATGACACACACAAAAAAAAACCCCAACAAATACCCATATCTCTGTGTTGCCATACGACTGAAGTCCTGTTCACCAGCCTGTCCCGAGCGTTGCTTTATCCTCCCGCACGGCTCCCAAGTGCATCTTGTTCCCCGGTGCCCGTTTAGCACCGGCCCAGAGAAATGCTGGTACCACACAGGTGTTAAAAACCATTATTGCACCGCTAAAAGGAACGGGTGAGCCTTCACCTCTCGCCTTTTCTGATCCGTGCCAGGGAAACCCCCTGGAAGATGGGGTTTGCCGGGACCCGCTGTGGGAGCAGGTCCTGGACACGGGCCCTGCTGCGCCTCCGGCTGTCCCTCGCCGCAGCCCTCCTGTCCCGACAGAAGCCGCTTCCCTGCCGGCCCCGGCCGAGCGCTGTCGTGACATGTGCTGCCCTGCCGTGCCGGAGCTCGGTACTGCAGCGCGGGGGGGACGGGTCCGCTGCCGCTGGTGCGGGAGAGGCGTGACGGCAGCAGGCTGACGTCATCGCGACGAGGGCGCAGCACGGGATGCGTGAGGCAATTAATTAGGACTTTATCCCTTAAATCACGCAGGCAGCACGTAATTTGTGCTTATTTAGTGAATACTGTGGTGTTAACCTCTCCCATTTTTTGTTACCATGAATTTGGTAGCGAGCTTCAGGTGAGATCCCCTCTGGCTCCTTCTAGAAAGTGCCTCTGCCGAGGCAGCTGCCAAACCTCTTTTGCAGTCCACAGAGACAGAAGTAGGTACCACTGCCCCTGCTATAAGACAGGCTACGACAAGTGGGATATATCACATACTGGGAAAAACCACTTCTCTCAAAGGCCATTTCATGTTCAACATGTACTCACGTGAAAGAAGCGACCTCGTCATCTTGCTCTTTTCACAGTACGTCCCAAATCTTATGCATAGTTAAGTCTGTCTTACAGCAAGCGACTTTGCCCTTCTTCTGGTTCTCTGAGCAGCCCACGAGGCTGCCTGGCAGCTCTCCAAACTCCTCTGGAAGTACCTCGGTTTGCAGAGGCAGCGAGCCCGAATCTTGACCGTCTGCAATCTCTGGTAAGGACCGATGTTTGAAACACCTGCGTGGACGTCGCGTGGCTGGGGGAGGGATGCTAGCATCGCCTGCCTGGTGGGAAAAGCAAAGCTCCCTCCAGTCACCGGTAAGACTTGGGACACATGACTCTCTGCAAAGTTCAAACATTATTGAACTGGACTGGACTTTGCCAGTACAATGTGTATTCCTACTTGAGCTCGTGCTGTATGTTGTAAAAACCGTTCTTTCACATCCTGTGACCAACCAATGAATTGTATTTACCCTGTAACGTACTGAATGACTCTGTGTACAAGGCAAAGCTTTCACAAAGTGAAAATGCTGGCAAGAGGAAGCGTGGATTGTCACATTGCCACGCTGCAAACACCAAAGTGCCCCCAGTCTGTTTATCTTCAGAGAAACTGGCAAAGCCTTGAGTGATTCATAGACATTAGATTACACAAGGAAAAAAAAAAAAGAAGAGAGAAACTGCCGGAAACAGGAAGATTGGAAAATAGGGTCTTTTGTAAGAGGAACAGTGANGCCAAATAATATCCTACGCTATGACTCTGTAGGCACCAAACTGTCATTGGAGGAAAAAGCAATTAGTAAACTGTATCACCACAGAATGTTTTGCTGTAGCACGCGTGTGAAATTTCCTTATACGTCCTTGCTTGCCTGGAACACTAGCTTGAACCTGAGCACTTGCAAGATCATGAAGTCTCCACCTCTGCAAAAACCCTAGGCTGTTTCCTTGAACCGTGTTTTCTGCTACAGTGGTGGCAACCATCATTACAGCTGCCAGAGAAACCTACTGACCACTGCGAGGACCTGCTGCACAGCAGGCTGAGATGTGCCTAGTCCCAGAAGCAGGTGAATGCTAAGATCTTTTTTGACAGAAATGCAGTATGCATCTCTAGAAACCCAGGCCCATCTGCAGCAGGGGTCGCAGAAAAGGAGGCACCGTGTGCCCCTGTCTCTTGTCTCCACAAATTGCCCACAGGCTGCTGATCTCCTGTCCTGGCAGAGATTCTACAGTTTTCCTGGGCTCTTGGGGAACACTTAAGAGCCGAGGTGGTTCTGGGATTAACCCTGTCCCATGCACAGATTACTCAGGGATCTGCTACAGAGTGGAGCTCAGTGAGACAAGGTAGGGTCCCTTGGCCCCACCAAGCACCATGACCCCGCTCCAGGCTGCCTTGATGATGACGAACTGTTGAGGAGCAGTTCCTAGAGCCCAATTAACAGTAACATCTTAGCAATTTGGGGATCTGCAGAGTGGTCAGTTCTGATACCCACATTGCCGAGCCCACTCTGTGTCTGCAGTAAAGTGCACAGTCACCAGGTTGCTGGCAACCTGCTCTGACTTTGTGCGCTCCTGGTGCTGGCTGTTACCAGTGGCTCTTACTGTCTTATTGCAGCACCTGGAAGGCAGTGTGGGCAGTGTGGAGATGTGGAGATGTCACTGGTGTGAGGGCTGCTGCGAAAAGGCTGCTGCTGCATGCAGTAGGGTGCCACACAATGGCCATCTCCTCCTTACACAGACCACACGAGCCATAAATCAGTAGCACAGACTCCAGAAAGCCCTGGGAGAGGAGTCTGGAGCACCCAAGCACAGCAAGCTGGCCAAGGCTACTCTGCAGTCCCGTCTTGTGCCCCCCAAATTCACATGCTGCACTGCAAGCAAGTGGGTATGGGGCAGTGTGGGCGTGCTGAGGGCTGCCGGGTGGAAAAAGAGCTGCTGTGCCCATTCCCTCAGCTGGGTACTTCACTGAAGGCCTTTGCCTCCTCCACTCAAGCCTGTTGAGGACTTCACCCACTCCCTGAGCTCTGCTCCAGTCTGCCATGAGTTAGGCTACGTGCCTGTGGGTGCTCTTGTGGTCACAGCTTCCTCTCAAGGGATGTACCCCAGCACCATTCTCCTCCTCCAGATCTCTCCCAAAGAGGCCCTTCCTCCTTGGCACAGAAAACCGGAAAGCAGCACATCCCTGTGAGTTAGCCGCAACGGCTGTTGAACATAATCTGGCTCAGGATTCCTTCTAGTGCTTGTGCTCCCTCATGCAACGGTGCAAAGTCCAGCAACATCCCAGCAGCTCTGAAATCCTGCTGGCCAAGGGCACCTGCAAGCAGATGCTTTGCCAACCAACTTCAGTGCTAACCCACGCTGTCGATGCAGGCTGTCCTCCTCACACAGAGGTCCTGGGATGAGGAGACTGGTGCCACTGGGCTGCGTTACTTGGGTCCTGCATATGTGCGATGCCATAAGCAAACAAAGCATTTCAGACAGTGCAGGGCCACAGCTAAGGTCTGTTGCTGACACCTCCCTTGCTGCTTTCAGGTCAACAACCCCCATATGAAAGAGGGACCTGGAGGAGCCCGGTAAGCCCAGCCGCTAGGGTGGCAGATCCACCAACTTGTCCAAGGGAGCCAGGGCTAGAAGGGGCGTTTAGCTGCTGGTCTTTCTAGGAAATCATGACGACAGTCAGACAGCTCCATTCAGGCATACTGTTGCAAACGGAGCTCCCCCATATCTCTTTGCATACCTAGAACTTGCCTCTTGGCCAGCTCGATGTCTCTCGTTTGTCGTGCAATTTTTAAGGACTTAATTCTTACGTATTTCACTTCCCTGTTCAGCCTGCAGAAAAGAGAGCGCTGAGGATTCCGGCAGCTAGCGGGATGCAGAGTTAGTTATTGCACTCACCCAACTCCTTTGTAACCTCAGCCATAAAGTAACACTTAGGAGTCAGTTTTACAGCGATCACACGCAGTCTGACTGGGGAGAAGCAATAAGAGGTTGGTTCAGCTGTGGGCTTTGCTTGCAATTATGAAAGACTTCTTTTGGGAGTTAAATGGGTATGTGGTTTTAATAGCTGAAGATTCTCCCAGGAGTTGGAAGGGCCTTTTTTTTTGTTTCTTTCTTTACTTCTTTTAATAAAGACAACAGCAGCTGGAAGCGTTTCCTTGAAGATAGCCCTTAGCAGTTTTTCTTTTGCTGGGGTTTTGTCTGGGGAGTGGGTGGAAAGGTTTTTCCCCCACCGCAGGAGAACAAAGCATTTAGTGAATGGCATTTCTGAGCAGATTTAAAGGGGTGCTCTGGGTTTATATAACTTCTGTGTTTAGCAGAACATAAATATTTTAGTGGTGAACGGTTATTGCGCTGTAACGGTCTGACTCCCTCTGCCTTCAGGAATAAAAGGAAGCAGATTGGCCTTTCATTGTAAATACGTGCTTTGCGTGACATAGAAACGTTTCCCAGGGATGAGAACCAGGGTACACCCCCAGCCGCACTCTCGGGGTGCAGAGTTTAGCCTGAGAGCGGCCCCCTCAAAACCCTAAAAAAANAACGACAGCCGAGGGTGGCCGCCAGGGGGCGCTGCAGGAGCGCCGAGAGCGGCGGCGGCCGCGGGGTGGGGGGTGAGGGATGTGGGATGTGGGGCGTGGGATGTGGGATGTGGGGTGCGGGGTGCAGGTTGCCGGGTGCGGAGAGAAGGTGTGAAAGATGCAGGGTGGGGGGTGAGGGGTGTGGGGTGCAGGGTGCTGTATGCTGGGTGAGGGATGTGGGGTGCGGGATGCAGGGTGCGATGTGAGGGATGCGCAATGCAGGGCGCAAGGGGTGAAGGATGCGGGGTGCAGGATAGGGGGTGCTGGGTGAGGGATGTGGGTTGCAGAGTGAGGGGTGCAGGATGCAGGGTGAGGGGTGAGGGATGCGGTATGCGGGGTGCGTGATAGGGGTGCTGGGTGCCAGGTGCAGAGCCAGGGGTAAGGGATGAGGGATGCAGAATGGGGGGTGGGGGATGCGGGGTGCCGGGTACCAGGTGCGGAGTGAGGGGTGAGGGGCATGGGATGCGGGGTGAGGGATGCGGGGTGAGGGATGCAGGGTGAGGGATGCAGGGTGCTGGATGCGAGGTGAGGGGTGGGGAACGCGGCATGGGGGGTGTGAGGTATGGNGGTGGGCCCTGCTCCTGCTGGAATGCCTTTGGTGGGTGCCTGTAGTGCCAATGGGTAGGGTTGCTACAGTCTTGTACACTTTCATGAGGAAGCTGTTGCTGTGAAGAAGCAGGGTGTCAGAAGGGGTAACAGGAGATATAGGGCTAGGGGGCAGGTCCCACAGAAGGAAGCAGTGGGAGAGGAGGATATGCTTTATAGGGGGAGGATTGAGAGTGTTATGGTGGAGAGGGGGGAGGCAGTGGGAAGGGGAAGTAGGAGATATGGGAGTGCTTAGTTTGTGGTTGATTAGGGAAACTGTGGTAGACAGGGTGACTGCGGCTGCTGTAGAAAGTACGTTACTGCCCACATCGCTCACTTGATTGTATCATCCTTGTAGAGCTTCATTTTCAGGTTTATGCAGCTCTTTTATCCCAGTTGTTTGTTCCAGAACTGAAGGAGGAAATTACACCCCTTAACAGTTATCTCAACATGGAAGTTTTGAGTACTCCCTCGTCTGCAAACACCAGGACCAGAGCAGGGCTTTTCTGTGTTGGTGGGTAAGTTGTTGGCACTGGGCAGAACTGGGAGCTCTAACAGTGTGGGAGTGGTTGAGTGAGCAGGATATTGGACAGAATGGTCTGACAGCCTTTGCTGTGCCAGAGCATGTTACAGCTTGCTGGTTGTGCAGATACGTCCGTTGATCCTGAAAACTCAGCTCTCCAAATCAGCCATTCCCACTGCTCATGTCTAAGACACGAAAGAAAATGAAATAGCAAATGCTGTAAACTGTTCCCTCCACCATACTGCAGAAGGGGACCTGGGCTGGGCTGGGATTTCAGAAGCTATTTGGGGCACAGCTTAGATATGGATAAAGACACAGCTTGATGAAGTTCAGATCCCGATAAGAGAACTCGTCCTTGCTCATCCTTCACTGTGGCAAAATCCACAGGGAGGGGATAACCAAGAAAGTTAACTCGTGATTTATTCCATAAGGAGGGAGGGCTGTTCCTGACTCCCTTTTCCCTTTGCAAACTGCTTGGCTGTCCTAGTCTCTGCTCCTCTGCACCAGCAGCAGGGCTGGTGGGACCTCTCAGTGCGGCTGCACAGGAGCTGTGCACCCAGAACATTTCTGTGATTTTATTTTTTCCCTCTTGAGTGTTCCAGCTCCCTGGTCTGCAAGACAGAGTTTCTGCAGAGACCATGAACAAATCTCAGCTGTTTTCATTGCTCAGCCAGCTCGTCTGCATCACAAGATCTTACCAAGGGTACAAATGATTTGTGAGAACTGAGCAAAGCACCCAGAGGATGGTCGTATGCCGTGGTGGTCAGTGCTTGTGTTACACCAGTCCAGTTGAGGCTAAACCGTGACCCGGTCTAGTTTATCTATTCAGTAATGCTGTGGTGCCATTTTAAGGAAGAAAGAACACTATGGGGAATGCTCAACTTAGGAAAAACTTTTCTGCGTTTTGGGGGCAGGAGAATCTTTCACATGTGCTTGACACCAGGACCAGAGGCTGACAGGACCTCTGCCCCTTCTTCAGAAGCCAAATTGGATATACTCATGATGTGAATGCATTTTTATTGGCATTAGCACAGGTGCACCTTTGCGGCTCAGCAAGGCAGAGGGGCTATTTTCAAACTGTTGATGCAAAACAAGCTGAAACAACAGCATCCATCAGACTACCAAATTGTCATTCACAAGAAGTATGGAGGCAATTTTTGTTTAGATAAAATTTGCTGGTAAGACAGCAATGAACACGAGATATTCAACGTTCTAATAAAATAGTAATGCTGCAAGCTCAGCGGCTCATGAAACATTTACAATCTGCAGCTAGTAAAGTGCAAACAAGAGATTTAAGCACCGCTGTTGCTAGATGGATGGAAACCGGTTAGAAGATTAGCTGGAAGATTATTCCACACAGGTTAGAATGAGGTTCATTAAATGCCTATCAGTTCTCTCATTTGCTGTAGGAGACGGGGAGGGCTGTAGGATTGCACCTGTTGAAGCACTGTTCATCTTCAGCGCCGGTGTTAAGCCAAATGAGCTCTTCTCTTCGGCTTCTAGTTTTTTTCACTTCTCTCATCTCTCTGCATCAGGAGTTTGAGAAGCAGTATTACCAGTGCACTGGCAGGTTCCTATTCTTTACGTGGGAAACTAATTAGGACCCAGACTTGCAGCAGGCTCTGGAGGGGAGGATGAAGAAGAGGGCACAGTCAGTTGCCACAGAGCTCTCTCTCTTAATTTAGTTCAGGGTAAGACGTATAATTAAGGAGACTTCACTCACTTCAAACCCGAGTAAAAATTACTCACCAGGCAGATGATTTTATCCACTGTTTGGTTTTTAACCTTTGCTCTGACCCCATTTTATCATGGGCTACAGTAAATTGCAATCATTATAGTCATACCCAAGTGCTTCTCCATAGCTCCTTTGCAAATTAGAGGTTAAAAGAAGGGTGGTGGATAAGATCAGACAGGGAAGCCCCCAGATGCCTTCCTTCATGTTTCCCGTGTTACCCTAGTCAAGTCATTCTCATTCTTTTCTAAGCAGTTCTTGTGCAAAACAAGCAGTCCTCGCTTTTTGGTCTCTCACTGTACAGTAGGCCTCATTCCCCAGGCTACTCTCCTTCTTTTAAATCTGGCCCATAATTATTACAATTTGTGTTTTAAGAAGAAAGCGTGAGGCTTTCCGGATCACTGAATGTGCAAGAAATTAAACAAACAAATAAACAAAATTTTAACCTGCTGAGGGAGAAATCATCTTTTTCTGTGCCCAGTGTCCATCAACACTGTAGCCCTGTGAAACGCCTGTGCCTTTTTAACACTCGAAGTACTACAGGCAATAGCAATATTGGCCCTGGGTGAAATCCTGATCCTGTCTCAGTTAAGAAGCACTGTTAGCCCTCGTTACAGGCTGTGCCTGTCAGGAACTGTAAGGTTTCACTCTATGAACAGCAACACAATGTTCTCACAAATTTTAACATAGGTTTTGATTGGCAAGATGAGACATGTCTGCACTGTGTGGGACAACAGAAAGATGACATAAGCATTTGGTTTGAAAAATTGAGATCCATCTATTTTAGGACTATTCTCAATCCAGAAATATACAGTAATGTCAATAAATCCTAAAATGAGAAGCAGTCCTGCCCCTGGTTCCTTGAGCACGCCTCTGAGAGTAACAGTTGAAGAAGAGGCCCTGTGGTTTTGGGCAGTGAGGGTGAGAGAGAAAGATGGATAACTTCTATAATAGAGAGCAAAGAAGGTAAAAGCCTTATTGGAATATATAAACAAGTATATAATATATACAATATACAATATTGTATATATGTTTTTGTATATGTATAACATGTATATGTATAATATGTATAATATGTACATGTATATGTAATATGTATATATGTTTTTGTATATGTATAATATAATATAAGTATATAATATATACAATATATAAACAAGTATAAAGCCTACTTAAGCTCACAGGAGATCAATGTTTGAGTGGTGGATCAAGATATTAATGACACTTGCATGAACTGCTGCAACAGATAAGAGTGTTTGGGATTGCTAAAGGTAAGGGATGGAAGTTTCTGAAATGATTCCATTTCCAGCAGAATGAGTGGTACAGATTGTATCTGTACGCACGATGAAGAGGGAAACTTGCAGAGGTAAAGCAAACAGGTGCACTGCAGCTGAAACAGTGAGGTGAGGACCATCATCTCAATGCAATGTGATGGCAGTAAAGTTCAGGCTTTGAGAGTTTTGAAGTATTACCAGCTTAATTCCTTTCAGGAGAGAGTATGGAGGGAAGGATAAAATAACCTGTATTCTTGTTAGCTATAGACTGTGGAAGATCTAGCATATAGAAGGACAATAAACTTTAAACAAAATTAGTAAATAGCCTCTTAGGGTGAAGTTACAGGGATTTTGGAAGTGGCATAGCTGAAGTTGTCATTTTAGCAGGTCAGAAACAGACAGGTATTAGGGAAGAAGAAAAGACTTGGAAAAAGGCAACATAATGATGATAAGTTCAAGTACTTCTGAAAGTCAGTGCAGGGATTACAGTATTCCTCTCGTGCTATATTAGCTGGTCATCCTCTTATAAAACATTGCATTACGGAAATGCAGATGAGAGGAAACAGGCAACTGAGGAAACTGTAGCATCTGTGTTATTTAAAAGCACTAAAGAACTGAACTGAATTTTGTTCTGTTGTTGAAAAGTAATTGTCGTGAAAAATGAAGTGCAAACATGACTGCTGTTTTAAATAAAAAATTACTTATTTTTAAAATAATTTTTACTGAATTTTTAAATGTTTTTTAAAACTTGACATTGTATTTGTTGTTGCATTTGCAGTTTTCACTGAAAAATGAAATCCATCTTTTCAATAAGAAATGTGGCTGAAAAGCAAAATAACCAGCAAAATTTTTGTAATGTAATGGAAAACAGGACTCTATTAACCTGATTAGGTCAGAGCAAACAGAAAGGTGAAGTCATTTATTACAGCCACATGTTCTTTAACTCTGTGTTGCAATTACGGCATCCTCTGATTGAATCCCAGCAGTATTTTTCCCAGCTGTAGTTGGAATTGTCCTGAACATAGGATGACTTGGATAAAACTAAATATGTCTCTTGTGCTTTCAGGATTCAAGCTAGGTCTCCATGAAATGTTGCACCACAGTGTGTAGATCTACTGGTACGTTGGGTTCCAGCTCCCAGGTGTCTATATAAGGCATCGATAGAAATGTCTTTACTCTCTGAACTCCCAAATCACTTTGGAGGCTGGGACTGTAAATCTGAAATCCCCCAAATGAGCAAAATAAAATGGAGTACCTTTAATGATGTTTCTTTGCATACTGGAGATTGCCTCTTGCTGGAGGAGGCTTGCAGATTTCCTGTGTTTGCTCTCAGTGGAATCAAACAAGCTCCCCCTCCGCAGGACTGTTTCTTAGTGCTTTCACTTCTAAACTTCTGGAAAGAGCAATAAGGAGCAGTTTTTAACTTTCCACATTTTAAATCATGCAAAACTATCCCAGAATTTAGGGGCAATGCTGCTTGGCAACGGCGCTGAAGCAAGGACACGGACCAGCCTCATGAAGGACTACTTCATAATCACACCAACGCTCCACAGGGATTTCCAAGGAAAAGCCCGTGTCTGCACTTTAAATCCTTCACATTTCTCTAAGCTCACTTTGAAATCTGGTAGCCAAACCATAAAACTGTACCTCCTGCTCTTAGCTGTTATTATTACCACTACCAATATCATTGACATTAATAGTAGTAGAAACTTCTGGCGTAGGATGTGGCAAAATAACTCTAATTTCATCCTACGAGAAGCTTATACAGCTTCTTTCCAAATAAGTGATATTTCGGTCGGTCACTCAAGTGAGCGTGCATAAAGGCTGCCTTTAAAAGCAGAACGTTGTCAGCATCTAGCAGGGAGAGTTTGTCGACTCTGCTTGGGGAAAGCAGGCTACCTGCGTAATTATTTCCTTAGTGAGGCGGCATAAAACTTCTATTGCATTTAATTCAACACAAAACAATTTCTATATTTCATGTCGTGGGTAGGAATGAAAATGGAGATAGTTCATCAATGCTGATATGTGATATAAAAAGAGCTGAGAAGCCAAGGGTATGAGAGTGCATAAAAATGTTTTGTGTCCTGACCAGTACATTGCTTAAAAAAAAAATTTTACAATCAGCCCCAATTGTTCATTCTTCCCATGCAGAAGATACTCACATATTCATTTTTAAAAGGGCAAATCAACCATAATTCAGTTTATAAACTGTGAAGCTGGTTGCGAATGTCTGGATGAATATTCATTAGAATCTCTTAATCTGCCATCGACTGTGATTCATTAGGCATATGTAAATATCACTCACTTTAATTGCCCCTAAACTGACTTAACATAATATTGTCATTAGCAAATTATTAGTTATTTGTGTAACTAATGGTACATTATGGTGTACACGTTAAATCGCCAAATATATGATTACAATTATGATGATGTTTTATGCTGGGTGCTTTGTAAACTATTTGATGAAATATAATGGAGCCAAATCAAATCTGGTATGTTAATAGGACAGTTGTGGAACTTTATTATTATATTTCTACACCTTGGTGGCTGTTGTAATATGTGAGCCTTGACCCCACCCAGTGCTTCGACGGATTATGGATCGGCTTCACTTTCCGTATCAGAGGCTGGCGTGACATTCCCATGCCTGCTTACCCCTTGTTTTACCTAATGAACTCAATTCCAGTTAATTATTGGCGAAAGTGCCCTAGGTTGCTGTGGTAAGACCTTTCACTGAATGGCCAGGGGGAGGGAGCAGAGAAGATGGGCTCCAACAGCGTGAAGTGTGAATGGGCCCTGCTGGGGAGCGCTGGGGTTGAGGTAGCAGCATGGGACAGGGTCTCTTCCAGTGCCCGTAACCTGCTTATTTTTCTGTAATCTATTTGTGCATCAGAGTTTTGTATTTTCACTGCCTCTTCACTCGCTTCCTCTTACTCACTTGCATGACGAGAAGTCTTGCTGGCATTGTTTGACCCACCCACTCCAGCGTTTCCAGTAGTTACACGTCATGCACGCAGCTTTAAAGAAGCCAAAGTTATGATGGTGAAGCTAGCAATTAGCGTTGGTAAAAGGTTTTTAATTACAAGGCTAATAATAACAGGATTACGTTTGCGCAAAAGGGACGAACGGTATCCTCAAAGGCTTTTGGTGGGTCTTGTGTCTAAATGCGTATTTATGAGTGTGTTAATGTTTACGGTCCCAGCAAGTTAAGAACGGGCCAGTTCCCATTGCCACATATTTATTCAAGATGCATTTAATATGCCACTCACTTTGTTTCTTTAAAAAGAGCTTATTAAGGCACATTTACTAGGAACTAATGAAAATGTAATGAATACAGATCTGCTTGCAAATTGATACGATCCCTTTGAAGGAATATCCTGCATCACTAAGTGGTTCTCCAGCCGTGCCGCTCCGCCTGGGACCTCGCACCTCAGGTGCTGCAAGCTGGACTCTACCTGCAGCCAGTAGCGTGGAGGCAATTTCTATTAGCTGTACTCCTGGCCTTCCAAATCAAATGAGACACTTAACTCTAAGTTGAATAGATGCAGATCTCATGAATGTTGAGGGAACTTTTTCCCTGAGTTCAAAAGACCTTGCGACAGAGGCAAAATATCACATGTTAGAAAAATGGACAAGAGGTGTGGGAAACGGGTGCTGATGATGCAAGATGGAACTATCACATCGGAAACCTGGTTCAGAGGGCTTTATTTACTTGCCGTGTTGACTAAACTTAACCAAAGCTGTGGCTTTCTGCTGATTTGGTTAAAACAGTGCAAAAAGCACATGGAAATTATTTTGATGTGACCCACATTGTATTGATTTAACTTGATTCAGCTAGAAACAGATTTATGCTGAACCACAGAAAAAAAAAATTGGAAAACAAAGTAAAAGGTCTCACATGGGATTATGTACTGATTTAATGTAAATAGCACATATTCTTATGCAGACATTCCCTAAAACTTGCCAGTATCAAGTCTGACCCCACTCCCAGGTGTACAGCAGACCTTTGGAACCAATCAAGAGAGTTCAGATACTGTTTAGTGGGTCTTTGCAAGAAACTCAGGCAAATTAATTGCAGAATAATTCACATAAATTATTGTCTGGGTAATTTTGAATAATGAATCAAGCAGGAGAAAAGGACACAGTATTACATAATTTGTTCAGTCCTAATAGAAACATTTATAATGCTCAATAAGGGTAAAATAAATTGCACTTAGAAATTACTTAGGCCTATCTCAAACCTCACTGAAGGCAGCAGGAATGCTCCTCTGGGTCTGGTATGGGCAGAATACAAAAGAGAGAGAGAAGCAGAAGACATAGTGGGAGATGGGCTATGGTAACAAATGTATTTCCAAGGCAGATATAAATATCAGAGGGTGCCCTCTCCAGGGAGGACAGCTGGCAAACTCACCTCCAGTTCTGTCCTTTGAAGACCCCATTCCAGTATCCATGGAGCTCTGCAGACTGTCCCTGTGATTTTGGAATCTTGTTCCTGAGAGCTGGAAGCTTTTGGAGGGTGGAGGAGGAGGAAGAAAGGAACTGGCCCTTGGGGTCATGTGTGGTGCTGCTGTGCAGGACCCCAGACCCATTTCCAGCTGGAAACTGGTCTGCACTGATGGAAAACCTTGGATGGATCAGGCTTTGCCTCTCCTCTAGTAAAGCAGAGATAGTGGTAGGAAAGAGGCACAAGCTTGTGGATGGAAAATAAGCTGGTTTGAGAGATTCCAGGCAACTGCTGTGAATTGTACATCTGAAATAATCTGGGTTAACATTTTTTTGAGGGTTTTCTTCCACTGTGGATGATTTTGTAGATCTGCAACCATACCAGCAGTTGCATCGGTGCCATAGGGGGAGAGGGTTTCATCAGCACAAGGGCAAGGGTTGAAATCTCTTTCAGGAAAGGTACGTGGGGCTACTTTGTAGGAGGCCTACTTAATCAAGAGCTCAGATAAAAGTGAATCAGCTGTGGCTGAGTTCACATACAGGACAAGAAGTTTGCATTGATGTTAGTTGTTAATTAAAAAGGAAAACAAAGATATGATGTTTTTATTATGTTAGAACATTTGGGTTGCTTGTTAGAATTCTTTCCGATTAATAAACCACCTGCCAGATTAAAATGCAATAATAATAAAACTACCATAGTGTGATGATTAAATACAATGTAAGGTTGATTTTAAATATGAGTGGTTACAGCACTGGTAAGAGGTACCCACCTGAAAAATGTACTTATCAGTAGGAAGAAAAATGTCTGGGAAACAAACATGTAAAATAGATACCGTAAAACATAAATGGCTTACTGAAATAGGAGCATTAGAAGTAATTTTCCTGAGGTGAGGCAGTATGTTACCACGTTCCTGGAGTCACCGGGCTGGGTTACAAAGATAAGCAAGATGCCTTGAAGGAAAGCAATCGCTTTCATCCCAGTAACAGCAGTGCATTAGCTCTGCCTCTTGCTTTCTGCAGAGGAAGGCATATGAGTTTCTGCAGTAGGTTCAGGTTATGTGACACGCCCTTGCTCATCCACTTGCTCCTGGGGGAGTAATATTCATAAGACTTTCATTTTGGTCAGTGGACAGGGCTAGCTGTATGCATTGAGGACGGTTCGAAAGCCTGGCATGGCTTAAGGGGATTCTTACACTGACCTCCTGCACACAAGCAGGACCTGGAAGTCCTTGTTGGCCATGTCCTCCTCTCCTACCTATCTCTGTCTCACCTGGAAAAAGAGGCCAGGTTTGAAGTCTTAGTAGGGACTGGTAAGACTTCAAAAGCTTAAAAGTATATTTTACCTTACTGGTGTGTTTGGAGCACACCTGCAGGAACCCGCTTGCTCTTGTCTCTCTCTGGCGTTAGACACACCAATGCGGACACCACCATGGTGCTCCTTGGAGGTGCTTCCTTCCTTCTTGGAAGAAATTTTCAGTCACTACAGAAAGTGAGCATGGCAGTCACTTGGAGGAGGATGTACCTCAGTTACCCACGTCCAAAAGCTTATGCACAGGCTGAATCTGACCGCATTTTTTGGATGGGCAATGACAATGCCTCAGATGTCTAGAGGCAGGTAAGTTTGTGTCCCATGTAGTGGTATGGACGACGGTGGGTGGGCAGAGAGTTGGGGGAAAGAGGAACAGACTGGATAATTAAAGGAGACTTAGATTGTTTGAATCCTCACTATGATGGGCACCTCCTATAACTTGAACAGTCTTTAAAGAAACTCACACTGCCTCAGCACATGCCAGCTCAAGCCAACGTACCATGTACACACAGCCCAGAATTTCTCCTTGTTCTCTCCTATTTTTTATACTGGGGCTTGCAATGGGCTCTCCTGTTATACCAGGGCTCTCCCCAGGTCCTGCAACAGAGTCTTTGATCCCCAAATCTGTACAGGACTTTTAAAACCCCTTTAGGCTCCTCCAGTCACTTCCTTGGTTTACAGGTTCCTGTCACGATGAGAAACCACGCACCCTGCTATTACACAGGAAAAAGATACAGCTTCTAGGGTCCGTTTTGTAAGAAAAGTATCTTTCCTGCGCCTCTCCCATTGTGCAGCTTTTTGTGATGCTGTGCTACATGGCAGTGAAATGGTCTGGATTAAACATACTCTTAAAATATGGAGGAAACTGGAAAATTACCGTGTGGATTGAAACCATGGCTAAAGAACGTCTGCTGCAGTTAATGGAGAAGGTATAGAGTGAAGACTTGACCACACATTAATGACCTGCTGATACTTTCAGTATACTTTCAGTGGGTGGGAGGAAGCAGAGGGGAACTGTTAGGACTGCTGAGAGCAGTGCTCACCATCAAGGTCTCCAGGGTGCCTCTGGCTTCAAACCAGCTCTCCAAAGCCAGTTTTTGAAGGTGTAAAATCAGGATAATATTATGTTCTTGCTTTTGTAATGCGCATCTTTCAGATCCGTGGGTTAAAAGTACAATATAAAAGCTGCTCATTATTATAATGATCCTTTTTGTTAGTACATATGCATAAACATCTAACTTCAGGTTGTTTTTAATGATGAATACTTGAAGTGCAATGCAATGGCTGCAGTACACTGTACAGAACTTGCCATTAATCTGAGAAATTAAGACATCACCTAAAATGTATGCCCATCATACAAAAATTGCACCCAGGTTCACAGTTTGTCTTACAAAGAAACCTTTCAGGGGCCAAGCTTGCAGGTCTTACAGAAACAGAGACTGTGCCACCACCATCACATCGCTTACCTTCTCTGATCAGACAGAAGAAGGGGTCTGTGTGCCCAGGGAGTTTGAATCACATGAAATCAAAATCCATTACGTTGCAATACTTTCAAACCCATAATTGCTGCAGATTAGAATTCAGCAGAGAACTTTGCATAATGCCAAGAGGTGACCTTTTTTCCGAGGTGCTCTTGCACAATTGTTAGGACCTTGTAACAAATGCCTAGCGCCATTTAACGAAGGAATGACATATCTCTGATATGCAAATTTTTACAGCGCAGCAATTAAGCGGTTTAGAATTTTACGATAGTGTTTGGGCTTTATACAACAAAAAAAGGGCCAATAAAAGGGTGTGATGGATGGGCTAATCCCCACTGGAAATATACCATGTAATCTCGTGGAGACAATGCATTATGGATAGCATTGTGATTATTGGTTGTTAATATCTCCCCCTCCTCCTCCTCCCCCCCTTCTCCTCCCCGCAGCCTCCTCTCCCCTGCTCCCGGCCCCGATGAAAACTGCATGGCTGCCACATTGTCAGGGGCACAGGCCTGGGATACAGATGGGAAAGTTGGGCCATTGCAATCTGCTGCGCGCACGGACGACAGTGAAAAGGGGGCTTGCAGCGAGGCAGCTTGTCAGCAGGGGACGGGGCTGGGGGCCATATGCCTCTCTTCTTCTCCCTTCTGTCGCCGAGTCTGCTGCCGCATCCTGCTGTCGGGGGACACTTTAATGATGAACATGTTTTAAACAGTTTTGCTTACCTAGAGACAGCTTTTCAGGGGGGGTGCCGCAATTAGACATCTTCCACAGTTTGGGTGGGTTGTGTTTTTCTGTAGGTATCCATCCGTCTGTGGGTCCGTCCACTGCCCTCCCCCCTGCAGCTGGACGCTGGGTGCAGCTGTGGTGCCCGTGTCTCGCTGTCCTCCACCCGCCACAACGGGCACATCGCTTTTACTCCGCGTGCCTCTAGCTGCCCATCACAATTATCATCCAAAGTCTGCTGCGGAGCTGGCGGAGGCGTTTGTAGCTGAGCGTGTGCTTCAGGTGCAGAATTTGCAGGGTTTCAAGCCGGCAAGAGAGCCATGAGAGGGGCTGATCCTCAAGCGGGAGGATGTCTGCCTCGGAAACGCGATAGCAAGATGGGCGCTGGGAATTTTAACTCTGTTTTTAAAAGGAGCTTGTGAAATTGAAAGGAAAAACATCTCTGATTGCTGTTTGAAGTGCTTGAAGTCACTCTCTTGCTCTTTGTTCACTATCTTAGAGAGTTAAATAAAGCTTGTTTTTTACCCTTTTTTTTCTTAAGAAGAGAGTAGGGGACTGGGAAACGGATTCTGTTGTTTATTTAAAGTTTTTTTCAGATGATCAGACATTCCATTAGTATATGTTGTGGCCACAGTTAATAAAGATAACTTTTACAAAAAAAAAAAAAAAAGAAAATCTGACCTGGTTGCCCTTCCTGTGGAAAACCCCTTGGCAGGGGGGTTCTGGGAAGCAAAACCACCGTGGGGATTCCCTGGCAGGGCTCCTTAAACTGGCAAGCCTGCGGGGCAAGGTGAAGGGGAAGAGAAATAGGTTTGCCAGGGCAAATACCATCCCTCCAACAACACAGGGGCCTTCCACCGAGTGTGATTGACCCCTAGGAACTACAGAAAGCAGAACAATTTGTGTGGAAGAAATTGTTTCAGCACAAGCCCTGATTTCCCATAACCTCTCCTTAAGGCCCTTTCCCTAACAGCATCCAGCTGGGAGAGAAGTCTCCCCTCACCCCTGCCATTAGGCCCTGAGAGGCCCTGAGCAGACATTGCCGTGTGGCCCCCTTCTTTAGGCTCTCAGAGATCTGTCTCGTTGCTTCACCACTAAGACTTCCCTGCCTTCTCCCTGACTATTTCAGTGAAAAAAATATTGAGGACAACAGGTGAAATAAACAGCTGGATAGACAGATGGATGGATGGGTAGATAGATAGAGGGAGGGAGAGAGAGAGAGACAGACACACAGACAGACAGACAGACTGATATAGTTGGGAACTGTGTATGGACATGAACTTTAAACATGAAACAAGTCCTTTGCTAAGCTGGGAACAGTCAACAGGTGCTGTCCTGCTTCAAACCTCAGACCCCAAATGAAACCAAAACACTTCTGAACCCAGCAAGGAAGGCTAACTCCAGTCTTGAGAAACAAGACGTCGTGTCACACGGTGGGTTTATTACAGGATGTGCCAAAATAAAGATCCTGCATAGCTGTTAGTTGGACAACAACAGCTTGGCAGGTATAAATAGGAAGACCTTGAAACTTTGGGCTTTTTTGTACTTTTTAAAATTGTCTTTTTCCGCAAGGTGACAAATACATTTCCTGAAAGGGTCCGTTTCTCTCTACAGCACGATGGAGCAGATCAAAGGAAAGGAAGCGCTTCCTAGCAGTGAATCTGTCTGGCTTTGAAGGAGTGGCATAAAAGAAGTGAGACAGCCCTTGTAATCTTCATGTTTTAAAATACGGCAGGACACACAGAAATGCAGCCCCTCATAGGACAGGCAAGAGGCTGTGCTAGCAGAAGGATGAGGAAGCCATCTGAGCAGTGATTTCCACTTCATCCCTTTCATTCCTGTGAGGAAGAGCCCCTTCAAGAGGCACTGCAGTTCCTACTGATGGGGAAAAGGGCCCCAGGCGGGTTTGTCACTTTGTCCTTGGGAGATCTTGACCACACTGCCTCCTTCCAGCTGCTCACATGGACAACTTGGTATTTGGCAAATGCCTAACTTAGTCTTCACCTGAGTCAGGGTTATGCCTCTGTGTGTTTCTCAGTTGCTACAACCCCGTGTCCAGCTCCTCATAAGAGGGATAACTGACCATGTGGCGTGGGGTACCACGCACTACTAGTTATCAACTCAGCATTCCCATGATGACAAATGTACAGTAGTGAAGCCTGGGAGCAATTACATGCGTCTAGTTTCTGATCCAGAATGGAGATGGAAGAACTTGGTGGTACAAATACTTAGTGGCACCCAGGTCATGGCACTGATGAGACTCCTTCCCTTTGCTGCCATCCGTGTGTTGGTACAAGCAAATGCTTGTGCTGGCAGTGTGATACAGCTTCGTTGATTATAGCAGTAAGGGATCAGAGGGGATGGTTGGTACTTGTTTACAATGATGGAAGTACTTAACAGTACTAACCAGGGAATCCCAGGCAGCACTACCTTAGAGATATCTTTAAGGATGGCAACAAAAATGAGGCTGAGATGTTAATATCACCTGTTGCAAAACAGCAACACAAAGAAAAGAATGCTGTCCAGCTCCTGGGCTCCCTCAGCAGCTTGGTAACTTCTGTGAAACTTTGCGTTAGACCTGAACACCTAGAGCAGAAAAACTGTGAGCCACCACGTCTCAGTCTTCAAGGAAAAATCAGCTTTTATCTGAGTCTAAACAGGAGTGGACTGCAGAGCAATTAAATTTAAACAGATATCTTCATGAATTTAGTTGATGTTTTCTCACAAAGTGTCAAGACTCTTTGTGGGCAAAAAAAAAATTTTACCTACAAGGTGCAACAGGTATCCTCAGTTTAAAAAAACACCCAAACACCAAACCCAAGGCCACAAAGGATCAGGTTTCCTGAAGACTTCGCTAAGGCTAAAAGCTCTCAAAGTGGCTTTTGTTTTCAAAGTTGCAGTGATTCAGTCATGGAAATTATCTGAAGTCATCACATTAGAATGCCTCTTTACTTTAACCTGCCTTGAAAAACAACTAGGAATTAAATGAAATCATTTTCAAACAGTACTTTGGAAATCACTGCCACAGCAATAGCAAGTCACAGGTCACAAGATGATGTGCAGCACTAGAAAAAAGGGAAATCTCTCATTTTGGTAATCTTCATGTAGTAAACCTTAATATACATACAAATTCTTTTTCTACCAAGATCCAGCACACCTACATCTTCAGTTAGCTTTGCTTTGTATTTTTCATTCTTGCGTTTTGAGCAACCGGTAGATGTCAACATCAAAGTTTTGCTTGTCTTTCTCAGGTGTCCACAAAGCCACTCTTCTTTCCTTGCTCAGCAAAACTTTGGTTAACTTCCATGACTGCGGATGAGGAGAAATTATTGTTTCCATGGTCTCGAATAACAGAAATGTATATAGGTGAAATGGGTTAGACAAAGCAGACCTGAGACTATTGCAGTGCCTCAAGCCAAATGAAATATTTCCTATTTGAATTATGAGCAATATAATTTCAGGCATTATCACAAAACAATGTCAGTGCTGACTAAAACCACCATCTGTTATTCCTGTGCCTGAACTACTGTGCTGGCACATGGTCATTCCAAATGTGTGTTGTGCTTTTTTGAGGACCATAAATGTGGACTAGACCGTGATCACCAGCTCCTTCTATTTCTAAGACGGCATGGAAGGTGTCTATCCCAAAAAGAGCTTGAACATAAATCAGCGTGTTTTCTCAGGTCAGTTAAGTTTTACTAAGAGTTACTAGAGGGTTACACCGTTACCTACACTACCACCATGACAATAACAAAGGTCTAAAAGAAAACCTGGAAAGGAAGATCAAAAAGTCTGGGGCTTTCCAGATCCCAGAGATTATAAATAATATGTTTTGGTTTAAGAATAAGCAAATAGCAAGTAAGAAGAATGCTGTAATGAGGCTAGTGTGGTAACACCTCTTTCTGTAATGGAAATAAAGGTGGCAAATTTAGCACTAAGCAAACAGTTGAGTCCTCGCAGAATGGTGTGGGAGATGCGTGGCTTCGTGTGGATTTCATTATCTCGGGAGCCTGCCTATGAGCCTGCCAGAATAGCAGTACAAATAAGAACAATATCTCAGGTTACAATGACAAAAATTGAAATAATCATGAGTTTCTAATTCAAAACATAAACTAACCTCTAAAACACTGCAACTGCAAAATAGTAAGTAGGTTGTTTATCCAAATGTTTCTCCAGAATTTTTTTTTCAGTTGTTGCATAAGAGAAGATAGTGGGTTATAGTATCCAAGAGTCTTACCCATTTAATAATTTATGTGTGCCTTTTGATCAAATCTGGATCTGTTCATCTCCCATATCTGTATGTTGTTCTGAAAAACAAATCAATAACTTTAATATCCTGGTCATTCTGGGGGAGACTATTACAAGTATCTGATTCTGGTGATATCACTCACAGACTCATATACTACCCAACCTGTATGTGTTGGGGAAAAAGGAAATAGGTTGGAGGTCATTTTTACTGATGCAGAAATGGAGCGTTTAGCTACAACATCGCATGAGGAATGTCCTCTTACCTCCATCAGGTTTTCTTTGGTGTTATGTTTGGGGTATAATATAATTATGTTCACAAAGTTAGTGTAGGATTTTAATTACAGACAAGAAGGATAACTTCATTGCAAGCCAACAAACTTCATTATATTTTTAATCTCTCTTTTGATGTGTTTGGATTACTTCATGTATCTGGAGTCAGTATTGTTGCCTTCCCTCCTCCACAGCGGAGAGAAAACAATTTATCATTAGGATTATGGATGAGACAACGAGCTGGTGCAAAATGACAAAAATCATGTGAAGACGGAGTTTTAGCTCAGCTAAATTCCCACAGTTCCCATTAACATCACCTGTAAGCCAGAACAATAAGGATAAGGTAAAGTTTTTCTGAAAGAAGACACTCAGGCACGGTGAGATGAGCTAACCACAAGGTGGGATGAAGACATGGAGGCTGAAATGGATGCCAGCATCCCGCAGAAAAGTGGACCCAGTTGAGAAAGGCTTAACTCCAGTGCTCAGATTGCTTTACTTCTGAATAAGAGCAGCCGCATGATGATTTAATGCTCTTAGATTTATGCACTCTAATTTCTCGCACTTCGTTAATTTGTCTCATGTTCCTGAACGTCCCGGGGTCTGCCGCATGTAAACGGCTCATTTTTCTCTACCTTCGTCACAACCGGGTGACAGCCGTGGTGGCAGTGTGACAGAGAGGCAGGGCAGTGATGGATGGCAGAGAAGAAACGTGAAGGGGAAAAGGACTGGGGAGTGCCGGGTGGGAAGGTGTAGGAGAACTGCTCCCGCATCCCGCATCCCGCTCCCAGCTGGGGGGACCAGGGCTCTGGACTGCACCAGGGACAAGAGCCCCCCGCCAGCCGCGGTCGCACAGGGGTGCGCGCTATCCGTTAGCGAGGCCATAAGCCCAAATAGTCAATAGATGGCAGTGCCTGGTTTAGTGTGACATTTTTGCGGATTTGGGAAGGAAGGCGGGAAGTTGCTGGAGTTAGCCACATAGTCAGGCTCAGCTCTACCTGCTATGACTTTATTTAAATAGCTCTTATTAAAAAACAAACAAATAAACAAAAACCACAAGAAAATAAATAAAAAAGGGGGTGGGGGATGGGACAGGATGGGACTTGTTTCCTTCCCGTGGCAGTGGAAGTGGGCCAGCCTGTGGGGAGCACCACAGCATGGAAGCGCCGTGGGTGACGACCTCCTTCTCCTCCCTGCGTAGGTAAAACCCCAACTCCCGAGTTGAAAACAGCTCCTTTCCTCCTGTGAGCTAATCCGCTGGGAAGCGTGGAGCAGGTCCCAAGGGGTGGTGCAGGATTTGTGACCACCGTTGGGCTGCAGGGCAGAGGAGCAGGGCAAGGTGTCTGCTGGTGGGGTGACATGCAGGCAGCTAGGGGTTGCGTGGACTTGTGAGGTGTTAACAGCCCACCTGAGTGAATGTGCCATCCTTGGTCAGTCCCAGAAAGCTTGCTTCTGGCCCGAATTGACCAAAGATACCAAAAATGGGTACAGCATCTGGAAAGTCTCTGCTTTTTTTTTTTTTTTTGGGGGGGGGGACTTTGCAAAAAACTGTGTCAAAAAAGAAGAGAAACTATATATGAAGTCTTCAAATATCTGGCTACTTCCATTATTAGCACATATAATCAGGGATTTTTAGCCTCCATTAGCACAGCCCAGTGTGCTATACCCTGTTCACATGGCTGTGAACTTTTCCCCCACCGCACTCTGGCTGCATCCACCCTTGCTGATGTTTGCTTGGCCATATTGCCCATGGCCAAAAGGATCTTTTTTCAATGGATGCATTCCCTAAACCTCGCTTCTCCCATCATTAGTATGGGCAGGTATAGCTTGATGAAGTAATATTTACTGAATAAAATTTAGGCAAAATTCATTTGGAAAAAGCAGCCTGTTTAGGTGGTGACTATGTATTCATATACCCTGTATGGCAGGGACCTGATTCCAGTCCACTGATACTCATCTGTAGATGCTATTAAGTGTCAAATGTATTAATCCCATTCAACAACTCATTTGTGCCAGGGAGTAAATACATCCAATACTATTAACATTATTTACTTTGCAGCATGTCAGAGATGGCACTCGTTTTATTAGGAGCTGTATGAATACAAAGAAAAAAAGGTGTCGCTGCTTTACTGAAATGTAAGGAAACTTGCAGGTTGGAAGTAGCTTGAAGGCAGCCTCAGAGAAGCCCAAATGTACTTGAAATCGCAAAGGCACAGCCAGCAGCTAGGTTTGGCTTCTCCTTCATTAGAAAATGCTGTAGCAGCCCTGGGCCCCGCTCCAAATCACAGCGGTAGGCAGGGGGGAGCCAGGAGGGGGTCCCAGCCCTGGCTGGGGAAAGCCACCTTCGCAGGAGAACGGTTAGTGAGTTGAGTGGGAACAGATTGCATTTGTCATGTTCTGGGATTTGGTTTCCGCATGCAGTCTGGTGGGTTTTTTTAGCAATACTGCACAGTGTCATTTGTGGTTTTATTCCGTGTACCTCGGAGTGACAGGGATAAAATCAGGTTACACCTGCTTCCTGTTGTTGCAAAATTTAAAGGTGTTTTTTGCAGTCGAAAGAGTGTACTTATTAACAACTTACAAAGTTCTTATCAGGACTAGCCAGGAAGGATGTGAAGATTCGCCTCAGCTTTTTCTTACAACAACCCCTCGTTGCAGATCCTTCGAAAGCAGCAATGAGAGATATTCCCTTGCAGAGAGGGTGAGGATACTTCTTAAAGTTTTGTCACGCTGTTACTCTGACAAACCCTGCTAGACGATGGCAATAAGAAGTGTTTCGTACACACTAATCCTCCCAGGGTACAGCTGGCACCATGAGTGTGAGACGGTAAGGGCTTTGGCAATGAATTCACTGCAGTTCATTGCAGATTACAGTAATGGGAAAATTAGTGGAGTTACAGCCCGAGAGACAGATAAGTAAAGCTGAACGCAAAGGCAGGGATTTCAGTTACAATATTTAAGAACATGTTCGTACAAGGAAAACTGAAAGGTGGCAACGCTGTGGGGTTAGAGTCCTCCTGAAGTTAGCAGTACCGAGCAGGATGGGAACAATGGTACTACCAAGGCCTTCCTCACAACTTGGGCTCCAACGTTGGTGCGCACAGTGAGCTGGCAGGAGAAAGGACTACTGCATGAAATACTCTTCCCCTTCCTTTAAAGTTGGAGACAGCTCACAATGTAGGCAAACCTGAAACGTCACAAACAAAACCAGGAAACACAGCATTTTGTCTTCTTTATAATTAAAAACAAAATGTGAGAAAACCACCTGAACCCCCAAATCCTTAACTGCCCTTGAGCTGCCTCACATGTCTGAGCCCACTAGGAGCTATGCAATGAAGCAGTAGCACGCAGTTCCTTGCTCCGAGCTGAATGATGGCATAATACATTTGACATCAGGTTCGTATATCATGATTTGTATGTTATCAGTGTGTAGCATGAAGCCAGAAGGAGCACATGTGGATATGCTCAATACGGCGGGTGAAATGAGGTATAACTCAGTGTTGGTGCAAACTGGCTGAGTTTTCCAGAAGCTGCTGGAGCTCCGGCAGTTCATAGCAGAGGAAAGTCTGACCCAAAGCTTTTATGTATCTGCATGACAGTTGCTCTGTATACAGCGTGCCTCTCCTCGTGTCACCGTGTACCTAGCTGCTTATTTAATTGCCAACATATAAAGTAGTACAAAATGCCGACTAAACTCCCTCGCTCATTCCAGGCACCACACGTAAACTTAGTAGGCAAAACTTCAAGAGTGCATGAATTTTGAATCTGACTTCAAATAATGTATGTGGACTTCAGTTGTGTAGTATTTCCAGGAGATGGCAAAGCCGGAGTACATGCATTGCGCAAAAATCTAAACTTGCCCAGAGCAGTGAAATTCCAGAAGAACTCAGCTAAGGAATTACTTGGGTGCGTACGAGATAATCTGCCATGGGTATCTAAAAGAATAATGAAACATTTGAATGAGAAATAAGTTAAATTAGAGACTACTGCATATATTTTAGATTTCCACAATCTGCTGGATCTTTGACTTAAAAGTTTACATCTTTTAGTGGAAAAATTAATTTCTCTTTCACAAGTTCCACTTAGATTTTGTTGCTAATAAACCCAAGGATGTAAATACTATTAAGTACAAAACAGCCTGCTGCATAATTGTTTCAAAGCAATTACAGATTATATCGAGCCATTCGTTGAGCAGAAACAGTTTTTTCCAAGACACCAGCTCCCTGTACCTTGAAATTTTATTAGTCTAAGAATTTCATGCACCATATGTTGTAATACGAGACTAGCTGCAATTGAACAAACAACTTTCTGATATATAAGTGAATGATAACCTGATTTTAAATGTGTTTATCTAATGAGATAGTAACTGTAATTTACAGCACATATAAAAACTCCCACTGTTACTCCTGGTGCACCTTTTGGTTAAAAAGGGTGATGCGCTGAGATATGCTAATGAATATCGTCTTGGTTTTTACCAAGTCAGTAATAAAATTTGCATTTGATATTGTGCACAGTAAACTGGGTTATTAGCCTTGAAAATGAGTCTCATAAAATTTAAATATAGGCTTAAATCATATTAACTGTCCTGTAGATTTTCTGAGAGGCTTTAAAGCATTGTGCTCTTGTTCTATAGTGTTGAGCATGCAGATGTCATTTTGCCTTCAGGGGTGCCCCAAAATACGCACGTATTGGAGCTTGCAGGCTGAACAGCAGATCAACCCCTTCTTGTTTCACGCTTGGGGAACTGGATGCAGTTCCAGGGCTGGGAAAACTGCTGTGGGACGGGGGAAAGGAAAAGGGGAGAAAGTAGTGTTGCTAAGGTGTTCCCCTGGGCTCGGGTGAGACAAAGCAGCGGGTTCGGCCCTGCACGTCCGACCTCACCGGTCTGATCAGCGGTGACCACATGTGTGGGTAAGGGTTTGTGTGCTGGGGTTGTGTCTGGTGGCAAGGCAGTTCTAAGGGTTCAGAGCAACGCTGTTTCAGCTGCATGGTCATGGAGGAGATGAGAATTTGACCCTTGATGTTTTGAGTGAGTAGGAGGTATTTGAAGGACAGATGGATTTCCACCATGGACGGAACCTCAGTGCCTTCAGAGGAGGAGTCAGTGGAGAGGAAGATGGACAGAGATCTCCAGAGATGGAGGGAGATCTTATTGCAGCCTTCCACTACCTAAAGGGGGTCTACAGGAGAGCTGGGGAAGGACTTTTTACTAGGGCATGTAGTGATAGGACGAGGGGGAATGGCTTCAAACTGGAAGAGGGCAGGTTTAGATTGGACATTAGGAAGAAGTTTTTCACTTTGAGGGTGGTAAGGCACTGGAACAGGTTGCCCAGAGAGGTTGTTGAGGCCCCATCCCTGGAGGTGTTCAAGGCCAGGCTGGACATGGCCTTGGGCAACCTGGTCTAGTGGGAGGTGTCCCTGTCTATGGCAGGGGGGTTGGAACTCGATGATCTTCAAGGTCCTTTCCAACCTAAACCATTCTTGATTCTATGATTCTATGACAGAGATGAAGGACAACTGCCTGTCTCCACTCCGAGGGAAGCCCTAGTCCCAGCAGCATGTAGGGACGAGCAGCGTGTTGAGCTTGGCTCTGCCCAGCACCAGGTGCTCCTCTGTGCATCAAAGTTAGGGCTTAAATGCTTTGAAACACAGGGCAAACTTCTCTCTATTTTGAAAGGAAGGCCACACGCATTCAGAATGTTTCCATGGTATGTCAGACATTTTAATTCACTTTATGAGCCCAAATCCACTTTTAGTAAAGGCTGAGGTTTTCAGGGAAAGGAGGACATTTTTTGCAATTGTTGTCCAACACCTGTGCAATGCTATCTTGTCTTACGTAATGGACTATCTAACCCTTGTGCTATATAAGAAAGGAGAGTTGGTTTACCTTTTGTTTTACTCACCATAATATTGTAGTGTTTGCTAGGAATCAGGCTCTTATCCCTAACTGTCAGAAAAGCTTTGCCTCAGGAGGAAGTGTCTGTAGTCATGTAACGATAGCATTGCATAATATCATTATGGCTGTACCACTGGCTGTATATCCATCAGGAAGAAATTACCACTCTGAAGCAGGATGCAACCTGTATTCAGTGCCAAAAAATATAATGATGAACCCTGTTTGCTTATTTGTGCAAGTTCTTCTACAACACAAGTGTAACAGGGATAAAATTACAGCCTTGTGACCAAAGGCATTTGTTATGAAATCCCAGCTCTTCTTAGCGATTAGTGTCTGGGCATCGTGCAAAGTACTATGCAAACTGCTCCAAACCACGATACCTGGATTGGGTACAAGGCTGTAGCATGGAAGTCTATAAACGTCTCCAGGAATTAAGTCCAAAGGCTGATATTGGTACTTCTGCTTTAGTAAGATGTAATATAATATTTGTATAGGATATTGTCTTAGACTATATGAATACCTGAAAAGTGGATGTGAACACCAAACAACAACAACAGTACTGTGGGCATTAGAGGACCTGTGTTGGGACACAGCAATTCCCTATTTGAGCAGACCCAAGGTCTGTCTCCTCTCCTCCGCTTTCTGTGGCAGTGACTGGTCCTGGCTGATTCAGGAGAGAAACCCTGAGGTAAGCAGGGGTAAGTGGCAGAGGATGTGCTGCCTTCAGTGTAAGGCCCACCCTGACACTGAGAAATCAGAGGTTGCCTTAAGGTCTGAAGTATGAGGTTGAATATCTCAACCATGCTGCCATTGGCATTGATTATTAATAACTCCAGAAACTTTTTATAGCATTATTATCGCCAACCCTTTTTTAATTTTGATTCAATCAATATTACACTTACGTAAACAGGAACACACTTATCTTCCTTCTGCTACTCACTGAACAAACACAGTATTGTAACATCAGGACCCTGTGATGCTTCATCGGGTTAGGCTGACTGCCAAGAGCCAAGGGCTTGAAAATTGAAGATTAAAAAAAAAAAAAAGAGAGAAAAGAGATGAGCAAAACATTCTCCCAGCCATGGAAAAGGAAGGATTTCCTGACAGTGCGGGAAAGTTTTTCATCTAGGTGCAGCACCCTTAGGCAGTTTGCACAGCACTTCCCGCAGTACTCCGTCTCCGTCTGTTCCAGTGCATTAGGATTTGGCAGGCGCCCGAGCTGCATTATGTAGTGTTAAAAGAGGCTGACACTTCCTTTGGCTGAGACATCTTTCCCGACTGAGCCTTCCCCGCTCAGCTTAAAGGAGAGGAAGCACCAGGCTGGTTCCTCTTGTTCGACTGCTAATGACAGAGCTCCGCGGACCACCTAGCAGGTCCTTCCTGGTATGACTGGCCGGGCAATTAGATGATTGCTTTATTACTAGGTTTATCTAAAGCAACTATAACATTTCTAGATAAGGATTCCCCAGGAGAAAAATTAACTACCTCAGATGTTAATCACAGACTTTTTTTTGATTTCGCTTCATTTCTGTGCCATTAAGAAATTTTTCTTTGGGAAAAAGTGAAGAGAGAAAGGACTAAGAGAGAAATAACTAAGGCCTCAGACACTGGCTGAATAGTTTGGACTTCTTTCATCATTAAAAACAGCTGAAAGGAGCCCTCCATCATCATTAAGGACCCCATGGTATGACGACTATGAGCCCTGGTTGAGGGATTGCGTCTGACTGGGATGCCCCACAAGCACAAAAGCGTCAAGAGAGGGAGAAAATCCTAATTTCATCCATGATCCTTCTGTAGGCCTGGGATCCTCCTCGGTCTTTCCTGGCGGAGATGGCTTCTCTTTCTGTGCAAATGTCACCCAGGGGAGGGTGGATAGGAGGGAGGTGGTTTGGTGGCAGGGAATAGGTTTGACACTCCACTCGTACAGAGGTAAAATAGCAACATTGTTAGGCCACCTTCAATCTAATGTCTGTTGCAGATATCTCATGCAAGAAAATAAAGGTGGGTTGGTTTTGGTTTCTTTACCTGAGCCAAGATGGTGCTTTAAAGTGGCTTCTGACTGTGTACACTCACTTACGCAAATAGTGACGTAAAGGAGTGAATGAACAGAGAAAGGAAGACAGTTTAAAGAAAGATAGTAAGCGGAGATAGAGTGCATGTATTACAAGCAAAGTACTTTCTTTGGCTTGCCTCACTGGTCACTGGTAGCCGGCATTAAAGTGAAGCAGCAGTGGAAATCACGCACATAGAAATTATCATGCGGGTTTTTTTCTTCTCCTTTAGGCTATCCCCATGTATCCTCAAAATATGGAAGGTCCTGCTCCTTTTAATCCTCAATGCTGGAGCGCCTCTGTCTGTACCAGTGTATTCTGTCCCCATTGTCACCATGAAGTGTAACAACACCGGTGCTGACAATGGTTTATTAGCTGATTTATAGGGGTAAATCAGGGGTAAATTGAGCCCTTCTTTAGAAATCCTTAAGTTCACAATGCCAAGATATGCTGAGCATAAAAATTCATGTGGGGAAAAAATAAAGGGCCAGAACAATACTGACACTGTGTGGAGCCAGGTTATATATGCAATCATGCAATCTCAGGAGGTCTGTGAAGAAAACACAGTGTGCAGTATGGTGGAAGGGTACGTAAGCACAGCATCACCTATTGTGTTGGCTCAGAAACACGTAAATATTTCTGTGGAAAAAATAACACCAAAAGTAAAATGTTAATATTTGGTGGGAGGAGAGAGAATTTATGGAGAACTTTTACTAAGCCCAAACTCAAGTTTTCAACTTTAGTTTTACTCTCAAGAAAACAGAAGAGCGTGAAAAGAGAAGAGCTGAAAGAGAGAAAAAAATGTGTGTTGGTTTTGTTTGGACCGCTACATTTTGTAAAAAAAAAAATCTTTCACCATTTCTAGAAATTATATTTGTTTTCTGTATTTATAAATATACTGTATATTTATTAACTGTTTATAAAGACATGTATAAATGTCTTTTTTATGTGTATGTGTATGTGTATGTGCATGTATATGTATATAAAGGCACCTGTGTATAAAATAAAGCTATTTCTCAGGTTTATGCACACATCTAGAAAGAGCCAGACTTCACCCTGGAGAGCTTTCAATGCAAAAGGCAAAAGAGCAGGAGTGGGAAACTGTATCCCGAAGTTTGGTCAAAGTGCTATCACTGTGATATCAACAGTCACAAGGTTTAGAGTGAGGAATCAAAGTACCAGCCTCACAGAAAGGATGGCAGTACTGCCAGCCTAGTTTTTAACCTGTAATTTCATGTCAGGAGCTGAGGATGTCCATGTCTAAGATTGTACTATGCTGGAAAAAATGTCTCAGAAAATTTCAGCCTGCTAGAGGTAGTGGAAAACCAAAGTTGTATTTATGTTCAAGGATTCTTGTGTCTCCGGCTTTGAAGCTCTGATAACCTTCAAGGCTATGTCCAGGTTGTAGAGCAGATAGGGGCTGAGGTTGAGGATGTGTTGGAAATTGCTGTGTGTCTCTTGCCTTGTGCTACCCAGCTTTCTTCCCCGGGAAACTGGAGCACAGAAGGAGGCATTAGAGTGTGCATCAGTTCTTCATCTTCATGTGTAGCTAGAAGGTGCATGTGCCCAGACGCAGGAGTTGAGAAACACTCTTTTGTCCCAAATAGCCTATGCTGCCTTTTCGCAGCTAATTTTATGCCCTTTCCATGGGAACGAGAATAACAGCCACATAGGCAGAAGTTAGAAGACTTGGAAGATAAATTCCTCAGACCCACTCAGGAGGCAGAGTAGCTCTGCTCTGCTGGAGCAGGGGGAAGCAGGGGAGCAGGGAAGATCATCTCCTCAGCAGCATGACTCCAGGTGTCCATGTACACACCAAAGCAAGCTGGGCAGACACACATTCCCCACAATAGCAGTCTGTGCAGCAGTGGCAGTATCTTTTTTATAGAATAAACCTCTTCCTTCAGCCAAATGCAAACCAGTAGTTTGTACACAGTCTGAAGAGGCAGCCTTTGTCCCATAGATGAACAGGATATAAAGCTCTAGCATTTGTAAATGTTTGGTTTTAACTCAGCCAATCCATATAAAGCAAATAAACAAACCTCAACACCAAAACACTTTGAAGTACTGTTCTCCACAAAACCAGCCATAGTGAGAACGGGACACATCAGCCTGCAAGACTGCCCATTGTGTTGCCCAGTGCATCAGCTCTCAAACTAACCAATCCGTCTTCTCTCAAAGGACGCAGGATTGTTTAGCCTTCAGGGTGATCTGACTACATAGTCTGTAAGAGAAACCAGCAAGAAAAATGTGCGGATATTATAAATTTTAAATTTGTTTTTGCACAACAGTTTAGTTCTTCTACAGAACTTCTAAAAGTAGTAATATTTTTTTATTTCATAGAAGAGGTCCTTTTCTTGTGAATAAGGTAGTGTAGTCAGCTGTCTTTCTAGCTGCTGTTTTGCTTATGCTCCATCTGAAAACTTCTGTGCTTGTGAAACTCCCTGCTTCCATTAGCAGAAGGTTTCTGTCCTGCATGGTCGCTGTGGGAAATCAGGAAACATGAACGACTGGGCTCAAAACCCAAAAGAAAATGAAAAGAATAACCCAGGATTTAACCAAATTGTATGTTTGTGTGGGTTTAGCTCTCGATGTGTGATGTGCAGTGGACCATCTTTCATCCCTTTGTTGTTTAGACAACATTGATGATATGGTGTGAGTTTGGCCTGAGACCTGGGATGAGCTCCTTGGTACCCCTCCAGCCCCGATGCCAAGAGTCCTTCCACATCTACTGAGTGCTTCCTCAAATCCTCCCAGAGACCCCGCTGTGAGGAGGCTTGCTAGAGTTGTCCACACACCCCTCTGTCCCAAGGGTGAGCTGGGTGCCCACAGCAACTATCAAAGAGATGCCTGCAGGTACCTCTGGAGAGGGTCAGTACAGAAATGGGAAATCCTACAACCATGTAGTTTGGCAGATGAAACCCAACTGCTTTCAGCCTGGTGAGAGCCTGACGGCTGGTGCTGCTGTACCTCTGCCCCTTCCCTGGGCTGTTATTCATCTTTGCATCTACAATGGACTAAGCCGTGGACATTGTGGCTAGTTCCTTCATGCATAACAGATACAGATGTTTCCTTTCCTGACCATGACGCATGCACAATATTCTCTGCATCACTGGCTTATACCATTAGGTGATACTTTATACCTGGAGTATTTTCTTTACCTAACATGCTTGCAGATAGAGGGTGCAAAGGCTCACTCATTGCTCGTCTTTTAGCCTATGGGACATTCCTTTGCAAGCCCAATAGTTGCATATCACATTTCTAGTTTCAGTTACAGTGATTTAAAAAGCATGAAGGCCAGTTTCCCCTTAAGTCATCAGGATGCCAGGTATTACTTCATGAGGCATGTCTTCAGTGCAAACTCCGTCGGAGGTCTATAAGGGATTTTTGCAGAGCAAAACATGAACGAGAGTCATGGACTCTGACCGAGAGCAGGCTCGGTAGTTCAAAATAAATCCCTCTACTCACATAAACTTCTGTTTGAAAAGGGTGGGGGGGAAATCAAGAAGGAAGGAAAGCCTCTGACCATTTCGGCTGAGCAAAATAGTTTCTCATATGTTAAAATAAAATATTCATTAATTCTAGCTTTTCTGGCATTGGCTCTATCACCAAAGTGATTTTTTTTTTAAGTCTCTCTGAGACCCACTGCAGCCCAGCACGGTCGTGTCTGCCTCAGCTGAGGGCACGATTCCTCTCCCCGGCTCCAATCCGCATCTCCTCCCTCATTCGAAATGGTAACAGAAGGGACAAAAGAGATGGACTTTCAACCGGCCCTCGCCACCGATGTGAACATCGCTACTGGCAGCAATCACCAGGTTTTGCTGGCGAGGGGCTCCCGATCCGACAGCGCAAAGGGAGCGAAATATTTGGCTGGTCAGGGAGGGCGCGGGGCACCCAACCTGCCGGGGAAGCAGAACTGTGCCCACTGCCCTCCCACGCAGAAGTGTGACGCCCAGCGTGTCTGCGAGGGTTTAAACACCCCCACCCTGGGCTGGGGAGGTCCGCGGGGGGTTAATGCGGGGCTGAGCTGCCACAACACTGGAGGCATTCAGAGACGAGGGCTGCAGTTGCTGCATAGGCACATTTGGCCCAGGTTGCCAAAGAGGCTGTGTGTGTTACTGCAGAGGAGTACACTGCCTGCCACTGTTGGGCTATTAGTATGGAAATGAGGCATGTGTGTGACAGGTGGCCTTACAACCAACACAATTAACTTTCTCCATTAGCTGACGCACTGACAAAACAGATGCAGCATCAATAAGCACCAAAAAACCCACAAACACTGAATAGGAATGACACGTTGCACACCCCTATTATTTATAAGGAGGAACAGCATAATTTCTTTGGAACCTAGTGGCGAGTAGGAAGCGGTTGGGTTTTTTTTTCTCCCCCGACTGTGATGTTTGTTTGCTTTCTTATAATTATTATTTTAATCTTGAACTTTGTAGAGATATTGCTGCGGACCTTAAAGAGCTCTGGGTGATGCACAGCAGACTCGGGAAGGTTTGTCACAGCTGTGGCGTAGGAAGCACACAGATCCTTTTGATAGGAAATAATTCAAGTTGCAGAAGTCCTCTGACCAGATGCAGGAACACCAGGCTCTGAACTAGAGAGAATTGCTTCCCAGCCCTCCAGTACAGCACATTTCAGTTGCCTCTGACAACACCACTAAGGACAGTTAAGGTGGAGCAGCTGGTCATATCCCTAACGTGAGTTAAAGGGCTCGTGACTCAGCTGAAAGCACGGGGTTGGGAAGGAACGCTTGGCGTGGTAGATTGCAGCAGAGGAGCATGTTGTGTTGGCTTCAAAGAAAATCAGTTTAAATACTGGTTGTTCATAAGAAGTAAATGGAAAGAGGGACTAGATGGCTTTGGTTTACATTTCCTGTCTTTTTTTTTTTCAGCCAGGCTGTTACTCCTGACAATGTCTGCAAACCATACTGGGGATTTAAATAAGAGCAACAACTTGAACTGTGGATATGCAGAACTGTAACATAATAACAAAAATTTACATAAAAGCCTCCTTATGTCAGCTGGTACCTCGTGAAATATTTAGAGATGCACTGAGTAGCATCCTTGGCACATCTGAACTCTCATCGGCCTTTGGCTCCGCTGGTCTACATCACAGTTTTCCCAAGTTAAAGCCACTAAAGATCCCATCCCATGCTATCCCAGTGCAAAAAGGTCATGGAACAGAGCATCAGCAGCCAGGTCGCCCTGGCAGCAGGGCAATTCATGGCATATAGCTCCAATTAGGAGGATGTTTGAGGTGATAAAGCACCCAGTCTGTAAACCCGCCCAGTACGGCCATGATTAAAACCAACTGGCCGTATTTCACCAACCTGTGAAGCGATGGGTGGGAGTCAGCAGCACAGCCCTGCCGGCAGCTGCAGCAGATGTGGCGATGGTAGTACAGGCACAGGAATGGGGCATGTTCCACACAGCACCTTCAGCAGTCCCTTCAGGTCCCAAATTGGGAAATAACACGCTGAAACCTTCATGGCTGTGTCTGCTTTGTGTTTCAAATGTGAGGTTCCAGGTGTCAGCACAGTCATGAATCAATGTAAAGCTAAACTCTGTTCTGGGAGGGAAAAAAAAAAACAACTAAAGAGCATGACATCCATATTTGCCTTGATATTCACTGCTGTCTTCTTTAACTTAACAGAAATTTAACATTGTTTCCTCTGTCTAGTTTTCTATACCACACCTGTGTACAGAGGCATTTTTATATTGAGATTAGGTTCTCTAGAATCCATGGCACTTATATATTTATATCAGATGTGAATCTCAGAACCTTTTATGCTTGGATGAAAACAAAAATGGAAGAATAATTTTCAAGTGCCTCATTTTATTAAAAGAATGTAATATTGATATTGGTATTAATGTAGTATTAATAACATCACACGGGATGCAAGTCCAGTAGAATTTCCTTGAAGGCTCTGTGTTGGATGTGGCACTTTTAGGATGAGACAAGAAACTGCCGTCCTGATGGTGGAGATTGATGCTGTACTGTCTGCAAGTGCCGAGATGAGCTGCATCAAGCTGGCCAAGTTCTGCAGCGATGAACAACTACCTTCTGACCATCTGGGTGCCTTGCAGTATTTTCAAGTACATAAAGAATTCTTCCCCAAGCATCTGCACAACATTTTTACAGTTTCTGAATTCTGCAACAACAACAAAAAAAATGCTGTTAAAGCAAGTGGGTGTGTGTATTCACAGTTACGGACAGAGATTATTATTTTAAAAAAATAGTCTTGCTGGTGGTGTGATCGGTAACTTGCCTGGTCCTGAGCTAGGGGTTATCGTGAAAACAACTGCAATTTTCAGGGAGGTCATTTGGAGACATTTGAAATCTGGGTTCTAAAGGTGTCTTCTGGCTACATTTTACAGATGCAGACCTGGAGACAGGAGAATTTCTTGTGACAGGACTGGTGACAGCAAGGCCAGCAGCACGGTCCTGGTGGAAAGCATGAAATCTTACCTAGAAAGTAGTAACTCTCTCTCCATAATAATTACATGAGCTGTTAATTTTATTATTTTGTGTGGTGCCTTGGGATACATGCCATGAAAGACCTCGCTATTAAAGTATAGTTTAATTGACTGAATTATGGGACATCCAAAGCACAAAAACCTACTAATCTAATTAGATGCCCCTAGTTATGCGTTTCCTTCTCCCTTCCCTGTAAAGCTGTGGCATGCAGGCACCTGCATTGTCGAGCTTCACTCTAAGGACCTCGCTCAGTAATCCCGGCCACATAGAGCCGGCTGGTCTTTCCTGTCCCACACCCACTCATCTACCTGACCGCCTAATTGCTCTCCACAAGTACGTGTTAATGAGGTGGCCTGAATGGAGGTGTCTCCAGGAGAGGGATGTGGAATGGTGTGAAGGTGGGTTGCTCTTAATGGGAAATTCTCGGTTTACTGCCTCTCTGTGACTGAGGAGTTGCAGCCGGGTGATTGACAGGCAGACAGCCTGGTGGCTCAGGTCAGGGGACATCTTCCACTTCTGTTGTGCCATGAGTAAGAGGCTGAGATTTGGATGCAGTCACAACTGAAATTCCCTGGTGTACCCTGTTCTCACTTGCTGGTGAGTACTGTATGAAAGGCTCGTGGGGAATGGTCTCATCCAATGGGTTTTGCCAGTTATATAGGTATGATTTACCTGTGCACAGGCTATGAGCAAGCCTTTTTAGAAGCAAAGGAGGATTTTCAGAATGTACCCCAAAATAAAGGGGATTTTGACCTTAATCAGGAACATTTGACCATGCAAGCAGTCACTTGTTCACATGCACGTGTGGAAAAATCCATTTCAGTAAATGTTCTTAGGAAAGCAAAGAAGAGAAGTGACCAGAGCAGAATCAAATTGCTACTCGGCATCCAGTCAGATAGAAATAATTGTTCCCATATTTGCCCAGCTGGAATCATAACTTTTCCTTAAAAGCCCTTTCCATTTGCTACCTTGCTTCATCCTAAAGGTGCCCTTTTGTTTGGTTGTTCAGAACGATTTACTGAACAGTTATCAAGCCAAGTCAGTAGGAAATTTGTGGACATGGGTGGGTTTGTGTGCACATGTACCTGTCTTCTTCTGTACATATTTATATATATATATATATAACTGTTATTTTCCCATTGAAAAAAATGAATTCAGATTTTCTGGGAATCAAAACTAGAAAGCAAGAATGTGTTCTGGCTGTTTACACAGTTACATAATAAGTGATCGGACTTCCTAGTTGTTAGGATGAACTTAAGCACTGTTATTAAACTTACCTCTCTGGTTTTGAATAAGAAATCAGCTGGTTATCAAAAGAAGAGTATTTTCCCCACAGGTAGTTTAAAATGTCACAAATTTTTGTAAAAGCTTTTCCATTTCTTACAGTTCTTATTTAATCTGTTGAACTACCTGCCTGGATAGTGCTGAGTTTTGTACTGAGTCAGCATATAGACTGTAATAAAAATACTTTTTCAGGACATTTTTTCAGATGTGGCTTTCTCATGGCAGGATGAGGCACAAGAACCTTGATAAACTCTCTACATCTTGTTTTGTTTGCTTTTGTCGCAAATTGACTCTGAGGAGACAGCTATTAGGAAGTGGCTGGCAGATTTCTGCCAGTCCCATCCTTTTCCTCCTTTGACATTTGTGTGTGTTTTTTTCCCCTTCAATAGTAAGAAGTAGAAAAGCAGCCGAATGCTAGACCGCAACAGTCAAAGGCTTTTCAGATGCCACTGAGAAATATCATATCATGGTAATTCCTGAAAAATGTCACCAGACAGGTGCTGCCCTAAAGGTGCAGTTCAGTGGACTGACAAGGGGGTGGCAGATTGACACAAGCCTAAAGGAGATATTGGCCCTTCTGGAGAAGCAGTTGGCAACCAGACAGGATGCCCTAAAGCCTCTTAAATGGATTAGATGCTTGTGTGTAGGCAACTGCATTGCATCCTTTAGTCACAGCAAGAGTCATGAGATTGTGAGAACTAGGGCTACAAATCCTGATCTTAAGCTATTAATATTCAATACAGACCCAGTCTTTCACAAAAGACAGTAAAACAATGGGGCTGAATCACAGTCGTAGTGAAGAACATCTTTAAGATAAAAGCTCTAGGCATTTTTTCCAATGTAAGGCGAAATGGATTGGAATAAATACCAGGTAAAAATCATCTCCTAATACTTGTCATAGGAAAACATCTTCAAAGGAGACTTCTTCAATATGTATCTAGGCTGTGGAATTCCTTGCTACAGGGTGGCGTGGGTGCCAGAATTTTACTGAAGTTTGGAAAGCAGCTGGGCAGACTTACAGAAGAAGAAACCATTAAAGGCTATTATACTGTTATACCAGGAAACACAAGAAAGTAACTTTTGTTAAAAATCTCCTACAGCAGCACAGAACTGCACACTGAAAGATTATTCCATTTCTGCTCTTTGACCCTTCTTTATGCATCGGCTCTTGGTGACTCTTGGAGCTGTATACTGACCTAGATGGATTTGAGGTCTCACCCAGGATGCCCATAATTGTTTTGGGGCTGCCTTTCGCACTCCTTGGATCATAAGCGCATGCAATGTTTGAGGTCTGTTTCTCAATTCAGGATTCCTTTGAAGAAAGAAGAAAAAAATGGAGTCTGTGATTCATTTACACAAGTGCTGAATTCATGTCTCTCAAACACCTCCTCCATTACAGACAGCATTATGAACGGAGGTGCTCTTGAAGTTCCATTTATTTCAATTTCAATTAATTAAAGTTACGTTAAGTTACAATAATGGATTATTTGCAGCTCCAGAATCAGAAAGTTATTGGTTGATGCAGTCATTGCTCTTTAAATATGATGTCTTCTTTTGAAATAATTGCAAGGGGGAAGAAAGCAGAGTACCTGTTCCTCTTCCATTACAAACTTATATAACCCTTTTTTGTATATGTGTATATATATATATATGCACGCATGCATGTATGTATATGCGGGTGTATATGTGTATATAGACATACAACTAGGTTATCTACATAATGTTTTAAATATTATATATATAATATTAGATTGTAAGATTACAAAATTATAAGATTACAAGCTTACAAAACGAGCCCTACTGAAGTCCTTTTAGGTACAGCAGTATAAAGCTTGGACAGGAGTGGACAGGCAAGATCCATGCAATGGTAGAGAGGGGTGGTGTTTCTTTCTTGACAGATCATTTGTAGAAAAGTGCAATAGCTGAAAAATTGCTGAGCCTGAGCCGGCAAACTCACCGCGAGCCTGATGCAAAGCCTGTTGGGGTCAGCCAAAGCTTGAGGTAGCACAGCTGTGTGAGGGGCACTTGCTGGTTTGGGACAAAAACTGTTCCAAGCCATTTTCTAGCCTGAACATGAAGGAAGGCTTTTGTTCAGTTTGCAGCCTCCACTTCCTCTTCTCTCAGTATTTATATCTTCTCTGAGACTGTGGGACACTGTCTTGGATTTACAGTACCTATGGCTGAGCTATAAAACACATGTTTGTGCACTTGGAGTATCCGAGGCTTTCTTTCCTGCCATGCCAAATAAAAGGGCTGCTTAAACGCGGAAAGCCAGGGGCAGCAAATGGAACTAATGGGAAAGGTGCATGAGTGTGACCTAACTCCACTGGTTTAACAAGGCTAAAAATGCATGACTCAATTACACAAGAGTTAGCTAATGAGGAATGGGGAAGATGTTACAGTTTAAAACAAATGGCTACTAAATGAATTGGGTGCTGCCTTTCAAATCTATGCCATTCAACAAAAACCTGGCAAGACATTTTCTTCACAGGATATGAATCATCCGAAATAAAAAAAGCAAGACTAGGGCCACCTACATTCAGAGTTTGTACAGTATGACCTTAAGGCCCAACATCTACCAGAAGTTGAGTAGCAAAAGGCCAAGCTCCAAAGAATAAAAGGGCTTACATCAGTATTAAATAATTCTCTCTTAGAGATGCAAATTTCTAATTAGTTACTGTGGAAACTGTAGAGGCCTGGAAGTAAGCCCTGCACAATGAGAATGAGAGTTTACTTTTTTGATTTACTGCAGGGCTGCAGTAGTTGAGGGAGGGCTGAGAGGGGGAAATAAATTCATTGCTTTTAACATGACAACAGAATAAAGTGCAGCAAAAGAAGTGACTTTGTTTTGTGTGCTGCTGCTGCTGCTGCGACAGATCCCTGAGGAGCCTTATGCAACATAGGCTCACTTAAAATGTCTCGCAAGGAATTGTAAAATGCTTTGTTTACAAACAAGTGACTTTCTCAACACCCTCACTTGTTGCATCTCTAACAAAGCCTTGGGAGGGTGTTTTTCAAAGCCAGCAGGAGCTGGGGGTGCCTTCTGTTGGTTAGGTGACCAAACTGAGATACCCGAATTTCAAAGCATAACTTTTCTGAAAATCAAGGTGCCCTAACCCAACCTATGCTGAGCACTGAAAGCATCTTGTTGGAAATGCTTTTAGGATTCTGAACGCAGAATAGAAATAATTTGTTAAGTAGTTCTTTACCTTGTTTTCCTTAGTTCTGGTTTTGTTTGTTTTGTTGTTGGTTTGGTTTGGTTTGGTTTTTTTTACTTCTAGTTATTTAGTTTAAATGTGTGGAATAACTTCACTTTTATGCGCATGTTGGAACATGTGGTCTCATCCTATACAGCCTAGAGTCAAGGGGGAGCCTGTTTATTTTTGTATAGAGCAGAGGCATTTGAGATGCTTCATTCCTCAGAAATTCAGGCAGCACACACATCTTCAGTTATTTTCAGGGTAGTGCGTTTTAATATAGAGCAGTCACAAACTCAAAAAGAAAATTGACAAATAAATGTCTTTATGTGCTTGTTATTTTAAGAGGAGCATACTCAAACTGTGTGAGAATTCCTTGCCAGAAATAAGTAGCACTGCTGGATATTCAGTAGTTAAATTCAGGGCTAGTTTGTACAGGGAACTGAGAATACAACTGAATATAAATTTAGGGAAGGCATGAAAAAAGTATTCTGTTGTAATTTCTACCTAATATGTTTTACTCTTTTAGTGAACTCTTATCTGAGTTAACAGAAATGGTGTTTGCTGCCCTTCAGAGCTTGGGCTGGATGAGGACGCAGAGCATCGCTGCAGAGTCTGGTCCAGCTCCTCAGATTCCCGCTTGCTCTGGGATGTCCTAGCTCTGCAGGAGCTGATCTCAGGCCGAATTCAGAGCAGCAGCAGGGAAGGTCTGAGTGGCTGCACCCAACTCAGATGCTTACAGACCACGATTGACGTGTCAACACTGTCACTAATTTGGGTTGTAGGAGCAAGGAGAGGGAGGATCACAGACTGGCATGACTTGCTGTGAGAAGCCTCTTATTTTGGTGCCAGTAGCAATTTTAGAGAGACGCATAGAATCATAGAATCATAGAATGGTTTAGGTTGGAAAGGACCTTGAAGATCATCGAGTTCCAACCCCCCTGACATAAGCAGAGACACCTCCCGCTACACCAGGTTGCCCAAGGCCACATCCAGCCTGGCCTTGAACACCTCCAGGGATGGGGCCTCAACAACCTCTCTGGGCAACCTGTTCCAGTGCCTTACCACCCTCAAAGCAAAAAAATTCTTCTTAATGTTTAATCTAAACCTGCCCTCTTCCAGTTTGAAGCCATTCCCCCTCGTCCTATCGCTACATGCTCTAGTAAAAAGTCCTTCCCCAGCTCTCCTGTAGACCCCCTTTAGGTAGTGGAAGGCCGCAATAAGATCTCCCCGGAGCCTTCTCTTCTCCAGGCTGAACAGCCCTAACTCTTTCAGCCTCTCCTCATAGGAGAGGTGCTCCAGCCCTCGGATCATCCTCGTGGCCCTCCTCTGGATGTGCTCCAACAGGTTCATATCCTTCTTATGTTGGGGACTCCAGAGCTGGATGCAGTACTCCAGGTGGGGTCTCACGAGAGTGGAGTAGAGGGGCAGAATCACCTCCTTTGACCTGCTGGCCATACTTCTTCTGATGCAGCCCAGGATATGGTTGGCCTTCTGGGCTGAGATCGCACATTGCTGGCTCATATTGAGCTTCTCATCAATCAGCACACCCAGGTCCTTCTTTTCAGCTCTGGCCAAGTAAATCCACATGTCTGAGCCAAGCACTGGCAGCAGTGGGTGTTTTGCCATCCGACCAAGGAGATATAATGGTGAAGGAGACTGAAAGCACTAGTCTGATTGGTAGATGGACCACAGCCAAAACAGAGAACTGGTGCATTGCTGCTTGTTAGTAGCAGAAGAAGGCTGGTTTGGTGGGATTTAGCAAAAGCAGGAATATTAACTCAGTCGGGATATGGAAAGCATCCCTCCTCCTTGCATGTCACAGACTAACATCTCTCAATTAATTTGATTTGGACCACGCTTGTGTTAGCTCTATATCCATCCTAATACGCCCCAGAAATTTCTGAAGCAAGGAACTACTAACGCTAAAATAATAGGAATCTGCTATTTGAATTTTAAACATTTTCTGAAAATGCAACTAAAACTTACAGGTACCACAGAGAAGGCAAAACAGAAAGCTAACAATTGCAATGCTCTGATTTTACCATGGGAAAGCAAGAAAAGCTAGAAATACCTTAAACTGATATAATTTTTATAAGCAGGATTCTAGGTTAGCATCAGGCAGAGTTTCAGGGTACATAGCCTGAGCTGCCGCTGCTTAACACTCTGTGCTTACAAAGCCCAACTTAGAGGCCAGAGTTTATTATGCTTAGTCCACTATAGCACCATTACCTTCGTAGATAGTGCAGAAGTGGAACTTGGCCCAAATGTGCCTTTAGTATTTTGAATAGGAACTGGGCTGGGCATCACCTTCTCGTGTCTTGTTATCATCTCACAGCCATATTCGATCCCAAATCAGTTTCTATCAGTGACCTTAGCTGTCCAAGCCCTTCCCTGAACTGTATAATTAGCCAAACATACTGGGGCACAGAGAGCACCCATCTGCACATTTGAGTTATCCGTAATTCTAAAGTCTCTGAATAGATCTTTCCAATGCTTCCTGCAGATCAATGCTCCCAGCAGCTCTGTTATCACCCTGCCATGCTGGCTAGCCTGCTGTAATGGCCTGTTTTGAACTGGATTGTCACTGCCTCTCAGAGATGCACCCAGAATTGTCTATCAGTTCCTTTGGATTGCTGCCGGGGAAGAAGCATTTTTATAGCACTTGTTTTCTTTGCTACTTCTGTACTAAGCAGTTTCTTTACTACTTTGCTACTTCCTTAGGCAGGGGTTTGCGTTTTCTCTCTAGCAAAGCACTGAGCCAGTGGCACAACCTCTTCCAGAGTTAACTAAACAATTAAGGACCACCGTTTGGGTCCCTCCAAAAATGAAAATGTGGCTTTGAGAAATTTTTTAGTTGATAGAAAGGATGAGAGAAATCTGCAAAGTAACACTTTTCTGTATACTTTCAACCCCTCTGGAGCTTTGAAGAGCTGACTCCAGCTGAAGTGTGTTGACAATTCCTGCAGCAATATTCCCAGGGAACGATCCCATCAAACCTCCTCACAGATGATGAGCCATAAAGCTCTTGTCTTCATACAGACCTTCCTGATTACTTTTGCCAGGCTTCTGCCCTTTACATAAGAAGAACATCGCTCAGATTGTATTACCCACAGTAATCAAGTATCATAAAAATAAGTGTTTTTTTCATCCTTCCTTAACTAAAAATAAAATAGCATTCATAGCTAAACAGTACAGTTAGTACACAAAAAGCCTCCAGGGCTCCTGAGAAATCTTGTTATTCAGTCATTTTTTTATTTGATATAAGGCTTAACATACACACTGTTTGAAATACATTTGCATTCCAAATGCCACAGAAACTATAAAACTCTCACGAACAGTTCTATCCTAGAAATTATTTTTAAAGAATTGGTCTAAAATAATCCATTAAAATATTTTTCATCCCATTCTGCTGACTCAACTGCATTGACAATTTTTCAGTGTTTGTTCAGAGTTTGGCATTCAAATTCAAAAAATTGCTGACGGTATGAAAGTCTCTGACTAGTTGATCTCCCGCTTCCTCCAAAGGCAGAGCTCCCAAAGTGCTCAGATCCTCAGCAGCTCATTTGGATGACTGGCTGGGAGCCAGAAAGCCTTGCTATCTTTAGCTTTCATCTTCTTCTGTCTTCTTTCACAGTCCAGAATGTCAAGATTCATGGTACCAGGGTGTCCGTCAGATGGATTACCTAGGAGCCAGGATTTGATTCCCTTTTGTTTCCTATTGGAACAAAACCTAGATATGAAACTCCCCATGAAATGAGGTTACTCTTCTCTGACAGGTTCTGCTCCAAAAAACCTGACAATCTGGTTTTCCAAGGCTTATATGAACTTTGGGAAATAAATCTTTCAATTCTTCCTAGACTGATGTGAGAAATAGTTTATTGAATCATTTCTACTGAGAAATTAAAGGGAAGGAGAAGAAAGAAGCTAGGAAGGGATATAACTAAAACTCCAGGGTCATGGCCTGACAAATTAAAATTAAGTCTACTTTCTAAAAATGGGTTGGAGATGTTTTATTTGAAAAACAGTCTTAAAGCATTGCTGTCCCTGCATACTCGGGGAGGTGGGGGTAATGTGGATGCAAGAAGAGAGGATCGTTCCTCACACAATGCTAATGGATTTACTACAACTGTAGAGAGTGATTAAGAATAAAACAACATTTCAATCCGTTTTCCTAAGGAGCCTTCACTTAAAGAACAGAAAAAATTAAACCAAGACAGTAAAACTCTGAGGAAACAAAGGAGGGGAACTGCCAGCCTGTGAAGTCCTAATGCTCATTATATCTGGTGCATGTTTAGCTTGTAAGGAGGGCTTGGGGAGGAAAGTAATTTAAGCAAACCAACCTGGGCCGTCTTTTCATTCTTTGTCATGCACTGCTGTTGTTACCTTTAGAAATCCAGCAGCGGGGCTGGTTGTGTCCTGTTTTAGTGCCCTTCGTAAAGCATTCCCTTTTCACCAGCTCCGATGGCCCCATTGGAGTGGCCATGACAATGGATGTTCATTTTACCGCTATAAAAGGGTTTAATGATTAAAAGGCCGCACCATTGCACTCAGCCACAAAACTCATTCTTCCACTTCTGTGGAGCCCTTTGATTCAAAATGTTCTTTTGACAGGATCAAGAGTGGTTTTCATTCTGTCGGGCAGCAGAAACATCTGCATTTTTTATCCTCTGCCTCCTCCTCAGTGCACATAGTTAATGTGTAATTAATGAAACATCCCTTCTCGGAGTGGCACACAATCAGCGTAGGTCTCCCACCAACCTCGCTCCAGCTCCAGTAAAGCAGGTTTGCTTTTATATCCTTGTACTCTCATTCAGCAGTAGTAATAAACCCAGTTCCAGGCTTATCTAGCCAGCTTACATCTTAATCTTTCTTTTTTCCCTCCTCTCTCTCTCTGTCTCCTCAGGGAAAAGGGATGAAAAAAAAAAAAAAGGACTTCTCTTTCTTTTGGGTTATCCGAGCACGTTGGGAGGGGGGAACCAAACACACCGCAACATTCAAAGCAAAACAGAGAGAACAAGGGGTCTAGGGAAAAAGTCCCCTCCTCCCTCCTTTCCCTGGAAGGAAAAATAAAGACCTTGGTAAGTAGTCAAGCAAACTGAAAAGGCAGTTACACTGGAAGGATTTCTAAGCCCTATAGGGTAGGGCCTTCAAGAGCAAGGAAGTGCTTGCTTTCATTAGTGCAACGCGTCTGAAATCTAATACATAATGTGTCAGAAAAGTACTACGTCCTCCTACACAGGAGTAGCCTCTTCATGTGCTCTTCCATTTGCAGAGCTTGGGAGGCCAAGGGTGTGCTTGAGAGCTCTAACATTAGTGCCCAAGTACTGTCAAAGCTAAGGCTACATACTGCAGTGACTGCTGAATGTTTCACAATCTTATCTATTTATATAAGCTTTGCTAAGTATGTAGAATAGTGGAGAAATGTACTTCTGCATTTGTTCACCTCTAATAACCCCTTAGCACATATCAGCACTGGAGTGGCTCTAAGTGATTGAAATGGAAGCAGATGGATCATGATTGACCAGCAGCTCTCAGGTAAGTTTTCAGAGCCACATCTATGCAGCAGCTCTAGAGAGTATTGCGCTGTGAGCGAGCTGCCATAAAGAGCTTCCTGTATGGAAAAACATGATAAGGCGAAGACAAGTAACAGATCAAAAAGAGAAATATGCGGGCCCATGTTCCTCCTACCTGCAACAATGTAAAGTAGAATCTCTGTGAAGTCCAGGAGATGTAAGCCACATGGGAAAGCAAAGCCATCCCTTTTAAGCTTGCCTAACTGTGGAGCTGTTGTCCTTGATGTCCTGTGGCATCTTGTGAATCTAACAGAGGAAGGGGAGAACACTCTGCCCTTGAGGACTTCATTTTGAGCCAAAGGTTCAGCTGCAGATGTAGCGTGGAGAGAGAAATATCAAAGAAAATTATCCGATTGTTAAGAAATTTGCAAGAAGTCTTGCAGCTTCTGAATGAAGTCTGGTTCATCCCAATCTATTTAAAAATTCAGGTCAAAATCAGAAAGTAGTTTTGCCTGGAAGAAAAAGTTCAGAGGTAAATCACAATGCTTCCTCTCCCCTTTGTCCTCCTGCAAAGGGAGACTGCCTCCTGTCCAAGGATCATGCCCACGTAGAGGAGGTAGAAGACACATGTCATTCTTTCAATTGAGAAGAATCGTCCCTTTGCTTCCCAGTTTGGAGGACTACGTCCTAGTCATCCAAGTCCACTCTGGATAGGAAATTTAATCTCCACTATGCATTTATCTGTGAGTATCAAGGAAGCCTAAATGAGTAACCTTCACAGCTAAAAAAGCGTGCACACTGAGGAAGTTTAGGCCCCCTTCTGAATCAGTCCCATCGGAACCTTCCCCCTTCCTGCATGTGAGGAAGAAAGGAGATAAAGGAGATTCTTCCCCAGATGCCTGCATGTGATCCTTTTTATTTTCCTGGTTTTAAAGAGTTGAAACTGAGTGCATAAAGCATCATCTGATTTCTTACAGTACACTTAATCTGAAAAATTACTAGTGTTCCAATAAAATTAGACTAGTATAGGAAACTTGCAAATATATAATGCTGCAAATATTGTCTCTCTTCTTTGGAATCACAGCTAGAAGGAAGATCTGCCTACAAAAACTAAAGGAAATGGTAAAAAGGAGTTGGTGTAAAAAGGAGTTTGTATAAAAAAGCCCACCCAGCATGATATACAACAGACCCAATGCAGTTCTCACTTGTGCCAGTCCAGCTCTGAGTAACCACCATAGATCTGTAGAATTATTTGTATTTCCATCCATGGAGCCTCTGTTGCAGTCAGCTGTTATTTGTCTACAAATAGCAAGAATCAAGATTTGGAGCAGGGCAAAGGGAAACAGCATCTTGCAACATGACTCTTTGGGCCAAATTCCACATGCACAGCTCCCACTGAGATCCAAATATGGGCAACATTTGTTTCCAGATTGAGCACAGAATGTGCCTCTATTGTTATTGAAATGGAAAAGGGCATGAGCTTTTGAACATTATTCCACTGGTCAGACTTGCCAGCTCAACCTATGTCCAGTGATAAGAAATAATTTCACCAAATCACTTATTTTCTGTTTCTACAATGGTGTGTGTTGCAACACAAGGCATTGGAGATAGTGAACTGATAAAAATAGGCAAATTCACTGTGGGTAAACTTTGCTCAAGAATGTTGGCTGCAGCTGTGCTTGAATAAACAGCTTCCTACTTGAAAAAGAAGCATGTCCTTCTGATCCCGTGCCACAGGAAGACTGGTGTGCTGGGAGGGCCTGGGACAATTGCTACAGTCACTGAGCTGCACCGCGATACATTTGAATTCTGGCCAGAGACTGGGAAGTCCACGTTAGCTTGCCAGACCATTCAGAGAAAAGGGGCTTCAAAGAGAACTTTTTACCCTTGATTCCAAAGTGTAAGTGAGTACGGAAAGAGTATAATGTTTGCTGTTGGGATTAGCCCCCTACCGTGTCAGCCACATATGAGCACACTGAAAATTGGCGGCATGTAAGGGGAAACCTCTCAGCTCTCTGCAGCTGAGCTAAACCCAGGGTAGATTTCCAAGCACCAGAGCAGAAGGTGTGTGAACCTCATTATCATCTCCTAGCACAGAAAAGGAACAAAGCAGAAATCGCGTTGAAAGGAATAGAAACCAAAGACCACGTAGAATGGGAAAATATTCTCCATTTTAAGTGGTATAAGAAAACCTTTGGTACTATTGAGAGACCGCTTAAAAAAACTTGTTGCACAACCATATACAAAGCTAACAAAATGAAGAGTTAAAATTTGTGCTACAAGGAAAAATACAATTCTTGTTAAAATTATGTTAGAGGATTTTTCAGTTCCATGAGGAAGCAATAGGATAAATATTCCCTTCTATTTGACAGCCTTTTCTCTCCTCAGCTTAGGAAGGACTGGTGTCATGCTGCAGCAGTTTTTGCTCATGCAGACTATTCAAGCATAACACAAAATCAATGAGTCATTCTGCCCAGTATGATCTCAAGGTTTTTCCCCAACTCAGGAGCTTCTCCAGGAGTCTTTTGTATTTCCAACTCCACGAGCCATTTCTGAAAGCTATACCCACACAAGGAATGAGATGCTCACCCTTGGCACTGCGACGCTGTGGGCTCAGTGATTTTCCTCTCCATATTCATAGCCCCAGGTGAGGGGTCCAAATTCTTCAGACCAGCCCTAGGGAAGAGTTTTGCACCACAGAACAAGAGGAACAACAGCCAGCATGCTGCAAAAAAATGTGCCTAAGGTAGCTTGTGACAATGCTAAGAGATGCTGAACTAGGCACCTCATACCCTCCTCCATGGTCAGAAGAGACTGCAGGGATACGTATTTCAGATGCCAAGTCTCCCACATGGAGCCATGAAATGGAAACCAATCCGTCTGAGGAAGTGAGGATGGCCAAGAGAAACACAACCAGACCCATTAGCAGAAATGGCAGGGAGCTGAGAGCTGGGCAGCAAACAGGAGCTGCAGCAAGGGAGAGAGAAGTGCGAAAGCTGTCCTGCCTCCCTTAGCCAGTACTGGCAGAGGAAGGATGCAATGCAGTGCAGACAGGAGGCCATAAACCAGCTGTAAGAGAAGAAATTGCTCTGAGGAGTGATTTAAGCCTATGTGGGCTATGGGTACAGTCAGGCAAACTTCAGTGACACAGATTATACTTTTTATTTTTTATTCTGAGCTCCGGATTGACGTGAATACCAACCACCAAATGAAACTTAGCCAAAAGGGTAGAAACTGCTGCACTGTGTCAGTTGACTTCCGATGAAAGCATCTTAACATTGCCATCCCAGCTAAGAGTTTCTGAAAAATTGTTTTCTACATACTCTATTTAAATATGGATCTAATTCCATTTTAGCAGACTAACAGCTGGCTCCCCAAATCTCATGCTGGGGGCCTAGGTAATGCCACATTGGAGAAAAGGTTGGAAAATTCTTCCATATATTGAGAGTTGCTAAGAAACGTGATTTTGCCTTCAATTTAGGGTAGGGAAGTATGCTTTGAATCAGTAAACTGAGACTGTAATATATGCTGTGGCAGTGCTGTTTAAACCACCTCTAATTGTCCTCTCTCCAAATTTCCTTTACACCTTTACTTCCACTCCAGCCTGTACCTGTGTCAGCACAATGGGTTTTGTAGCCCTGTGGTAAATGAGGAATTTAGCTAATCTGGTTGAAAAATAATCCAGAAAAATATAACAACTTTTTATTTCTCACCAGATCAGTTCCTTGATACAGTTTGCCGTAGGGGTCATGTGAACAGCTGTAGTAGCACAGCGGAGGAGGTGATGTAGGAGAAAGAATCAAATATATCAGGACCGATGCCAAAAAATGGCTCACATAACCACAGCCTGAAGAACTACATTGTATAAACCCAGATTTGATAAAAAAATAAAATCACGTCTTAGTGATGTGCAGCTGGCCTTCTCTGCTTTTTTGAATGGGGATGTATATTCCACATACTTGTAAAAGAAATATTAAATAACATATATATTTACAGTTCTAAACCAAGAGGCAGCTGTGTTACTCAGCACTACCGGAGGCCCCATTGCTTGCCTGGACCTCATGGGGATTCATGGGCATTGCTGGTATCCCTGAGCCTCCATCTGGTATCTCCCAGTCTACTGTTCTCGGTCTAGGACTGTGAGATCTAAAGCAACTTGTTGTCAAATGATCTTTATTTCCATGTGACATGGTTTGTTTAGCGCAAGGCAGATGAAATGGATTCCTTAATCCAGCATGGTTATTTGCAGGATGCAGTCAAACTCTTGCCACTGCGACAAACTGCTGCTGCTTGTGCTAAGCAATGCAAGCACAGAAATCTGTTTGTCTCTGTTTTTTTGCAATCACAAATCTTGCAGACCCTTTAGGAGTGTCTGCTGTGCAAGGAAGGAAGGTACAGCTATGAGTCCAAGGTTACCAACAATTTTAAAAGCGAAACTTGGGAAAGCAGGAGATGGAGATAAACAGAGAATAAAATGTGATTACAAAAAGTCATAGAAACAATAAGTTTAAGATACAAGCTTTCCTGGCAGGACCAAGAATTGCTTGCTTTAAACACAGTACTGCTTTGGTTGCCCTATCCCACTTGTGCCCAGTGTAAGCATTCCCTTAAAATGGATACAGCTTTAAGGCTCATTTTGCTCCTGTGGGTTCAAAGGCCTGATTTAGTAGTTCCTCTTTTTGAAAATCTAGTTGTCTGTATGCTCATTTAAAATGTTGATTGCCTTTCCTTGACGGTTTGGCTTCAGAAACATGCTGTGGAATTTAAATTCATCCCCCTCCCATGCTAATGTTGACATTATTTGTGTGTAAACACATTACATGGGATAGCAAAAATGTAAATGAGATTTCAATGTTGAGTTGATTTATAAACAGCGAGTCTCTTAATTTATTGAAGTCTGCTCTGTGCTGTTTGCACATGATTAGCAGCATATACTATACATAGGGTGCCCTTCTGTAACATGTTACAGAAAGAAGAAATGGAAAATGTATACCGTTACAGCACCAAATGAAGATCTTATTGAGCTTCAAGATGCTTTGAAACATGTAATTACTAACTTAACTCTGCCTGTGAACTTGTCCTCATTAACTCCATAATTAGCACGATCTTGTTTGATCTTGGAGTTCATTAGACATTGCAGCTGGAAGATTGTTTCAGTTTTAACACATCAGAATAGACAATTAAAGTGATAATAAAGAATCAATATCACTTCCCTGTTTCTTAGATTTTTCCAAGGTTGCAGTATGCCTAATTAAACCTGGTTTGAAACAGTGAAAAATTAAAAAAGTAATGTGGTCATATTTATTTTGGTTTAACAGGCTATTTAAAAGGCTGTTTGAAATGTGCCCTGGGACATACTTTCTACCTGCATGATGAGTAAATGGATGGGATGATTTCAGATTCAGCTGCAGACTTAACTGGAGACTTGAGTAGACGTTACGCTCGTGTTCCCTGTATTGCCTGTGCCACATGCAAATCCCCTTCCTTCTTTTTACTCTGCAACTGGATCCAACCTCATGGTTCACATCGGCTAGTGCTCCAATATCAAGAGAAAAACACGCTGAGTTCAAGTTATTCATATGGCTCTGACTTTTCCACAACACAGTCCGAACTGATATACGTTCACCTTCCAGAGCAGCAGCCTAATTCTCTAGTGCATCAGCATGTCCTTGTACAAGACAGCTGTAAAACTTGCATAGACTTGAGAGTGCCTGCAGCAGAGCCGAGCCTGAACTCATAGTTAGGAGGCTCCTTCTACCTCTGCCTTCCCCGCAAGCGGCAGACTGGGATCCTCTTACATGCAGACAGTTATTTCTCTGCTTGTTATCACAGCCTAGAAAACAATGTAAACTGGAGGAAGCAAAAAGTGGTTTGTGCTCAGAAACCCCGTGTTCAGGTGGACCTGATTCTGCTTTCTGCCTGTCTTCTGACTGGCAAGTAACTGAACAGTAATACACTTCTGTATCTCCATTTTCCTATGACAGAGTGAGACTTCATGCTGGAAGAATATGCAGGAAACCTCAATGAAATTTCCTATGTAATGAAATGCAACAACATTCTAAACAACATTAGCAAAAATCAACAGCCTCCTTCTACATATGTACTTTTGCCTCAATCTTTCATCATTTTCATTTAATAAGCACAGTTAACTGAAGACACAAATCATGTCACTGAGAGAGAAATGGATAATGAAGGACCACTGAAGCACTAATCCAACTAATCTTGCCTTTGGCTCTTGAATTTGTGTAGATCCCAACAGTAAATATTAAGTTTCAAATTCACCCAATTGATTTCAGTGGTTTTCCTTCAGCCTACAGGGTGCCACATCTCTTCATTGTGTTTGCAGCCATTTGAAACGAAATTGTTTTAAAGGTATTAATGCTTCATTGACTTAAACTGAAACAGACTCTAATTATTGGCATTTGGGGCAGATTATAGAAATAGGGTCAGATCCCTAGCTGATGTGAATCCATCAAAGACAACAAAATGACAATGAGGATCCTAGCTTATGTAATGCCCTTGATTTATGGCAGTATTGTGGGGGGGAAATTGCCCATGCTCTAACATGTGCCAAGATGACTGTAAACAAGCAGAGATAGCAACATCTAGGCTTGATTTTCTTCACCATGACACATTTCAGTGCATATAGTACAGATCTGATTGCAAATGAGGACTACTCCACCAGCAGCAGCCCACTCCCTTGAACAGCTACACAACAGGCTGAGGCTGTCCCGGTCACACCTCCACTGTCCTACACTTTGAGCCTCCTCCAACATTTGACAACCAGCATTTGAAGTACTTCTAGAAAGACCTTTTAAATCTTGTCCTGACATCAAGTCAGTTATGTCCCACGTCCTATATTCCCACTGCCCAGCACAACACAGATTTCCCTTGGCTCGGCATGACATAGACATTTACCTCACTTGTACCATTCACAGAATCATAGAATGGTTTATGTTGGAAGGGACCTTGAAGATCATCGAGTTCCAACCCCCCTGACATAGGCAGGGACACCTCCCATTAGACCAGGCTGCCCAAGGCCACATCCAGCCTGGCCTTAAACACCTCCAGGGATGGGGACTCAACAACCCCTCTGGGCAACTTGTTCCAGTGTCTTACCACCCTCAACGCAAAAAAATTCTTCCTAATATTCAATCTAAACCTGCCCTCTTCCAGTTTGAAGTCATTCCCCCTCGTCCTATCACTACATGCCCTAGTAAAAAGTCCTTCCCCAGCTCTCCTGTAGACCCCCTTTAGGTAGTGGAAGGCCGCAATAAGATCTCCCCAAAGCCTTCTCTTCTCCAGGCTGAACAGCCCCAACTCTTTCAGCCTCTCCTCATAGGAGAGGTGCTCCAGCCCTCGGATCATCCTCGTGGCCCTCCTCTGGATGTGCTCCAACAGGTCCATATCCTTCTTATGTTGGGGACTCCAGAGCTGGATGCAGTACTCCAGGTGGGGTCTCACGAGAGTGGAGTAGAGGGGCAGAATCACCTCCTTTGACCTGCTGGCCACACTTCTTTTGATGTAGCCCAGGATATGGTTGGCCTTCTGGGCTGAGATCGCCCATTGCTGGCTCATGTACCATTACCGACTATCACCTCATAACAAATGGGTCTTTGGTTGGAGCCACACTGCTCCTTCAGGCCCTGTCTTAGCTAACTGGGCAGAGTAACTAAATGAATGCTTAACCCTTTGGCCTTTGAAGCCTGAATGCCATCAGGGACCACACTGGGTCCCCGCGAGCCAAACAGAACCCTGCCAGCTGTTTCCCGCAACCTCTCTGGCACTTCTAACCTGGGGCTGAAATGAAACCCGGTGCCTGGGTCATCACCTGCCTGAGGAAAGTGGGAAGAAATAGCTCTGTACCATCCAGAAGCCCCCCTGCTGCTGTCCAGGGCATCGCCCCTCTGCTCTGAAGGGCCCTGAGCTGACACGTAGTCGGGCCATGCCTGGCCCTGTCACTGCTTTGAGGTTTAAGGTCACCGAGAAGCCTGCCAAAGCTGGCGAGGAGGTGGCTCCCTCCAGGCCTGTCCTCAAACCAGGACAGTATTACACTGAGAGCTGTGGCCCACAGGTCTAGATTGCAAAACCTTGACAGAAAGGGCCCGCAAAACACAGGTGACATCACAAGAATTTTGTCCAGCTGCAGTCCCCCCAAAAATACCTGTGGTCACGGGCCAGCGGTGCCTGTTTCTTACAGGCTCCACTGCCACCCCTCTGTGCAGGCTGAGACTCTGGAGAGCACTGGGGCCTGTTCAAAGTGGTCTTGGACCAGAGGGGTGACTTCTGCAAGTGGGTGAGGGAGAAAATGGGAAGGATCCAGCAGCAGCTGAGGGACATCACGGCACCACACGTGCTGTCAGACTGGCTGGTGCTGGGGCACGAGCAAGGCCAAGGGCTTGATCAATCATGCCCTGAAATGGTGGACCGGCTTTGGCCTGGGCCACGGCATGGCTGCAGCTTCCACCCAGCAAGAAGTGCGCATGTGGACAACTTCTTCTGGAGGGCCACGGACCCTAGTGGTACAGACACGGGCCGTTCCCTGCCCGCTGGCCCCAGGGCCCAGAGACAGCCTGGGATCCATCGCACCTCCCAACACTGAAAGACAAAATGGCACCAGCTGCCTGGGGTAGGTCATTGGGACACTCCAATTGGCTGCCACCAGCCAGGGCTGTGAGGCAGTTGGTTGCTAGGCAGGCACGTGTTGCTAGGCAACGTCGGGTCTGGTGGTGGGGGCAGAGAAGGGCCTGTGGTGCCCCTGGGGCAAGGGGGTGGGCAGCCCAGGGGCTAGTGGGCTTGGGTTTAATCCTTTGGTCCCCAGCAGCTCTGGGGGCTGGCTGTGTGAGCCACTCAGTATGGAGCAACGCGGGACGTGAGGGCTGAGCAGCCCCAGATTTCCAATGTGTACCAACCCAGGGAGGTGCCAGCCCCCCTAGAGCTCTCCCCGCCATCGGGAGGGCTGGGCTGGTGAGGGCCTCGTGAGCACTGCAGAGGGGACAGTGGCAGGACACTGGCGCAGAGCCTCCCCACAGACCCGCAGCACCCCAGGGCACGGGTGAGGCTGGCAGAAGGGCAGCAGGGTGTGAGGCCTTCAGAAATCACAATGCCCTCACTTCGCCTGTAAAATACACAGCGACCTGGGGGAGTGAGCGCCACAGGCACCTGCGGGCCCTGTGGGAAGCATTTAACACAAGTGAAGGCAGCTTCCTCATAGACAAATTTTTTCCCTTCTCTCCCTGGGTTGGGAAGTCTAAAATGAGGAAACGGGTGTGCCAGTGTACCCAGACCCTGGGGATCCCCTGTCCCCGGGGATTTTCTCTGCCGTGATGGCAGGCTGGCCAAGCCGCAGGCTGGGCGGCACTGCTGGAATGGGAGGAGATGGCGGGTGCGATATCAGCAGTGTCCCTTGAATGTGGAGACTGGTAACAGTTCTTCACGTGAGTGGTGTTTCTGTGGCAGGCAGCAGTGTCAAGCCCTATAGCTCCACTGGTACCAGGCTTAGTTAGCCTTTTAGTCTCATCCCGTTTTATCCTACATGTTCTCTGATACACACAGCAAAACTCTTCCCTGAGCTGTTACAGAAGTGACTTTAGTGCATTGGGGATTTTGGTTTAGCATGTTTCCAAGACACAATCATCTTGCTTTATCCATGCAAAGTTAAGGATCTATCCTCATCTTCTGTCCCTGTGACATTCAGGCAGTTCATGTGCAAAAAAAAAAAAAAAAAAAAAANAAAAAAGGACTCTAGTCCCCAGGCTGATTTTGGGATGCTTTATACTATCTCTAAACAGCAGGTTAATTTCAGCTGACACTTATTTATGAAAGCACAAAGTCTGGTGAGGTAATAAAAAAGTCGACTCCCAGAGAATATATAGCCTTAGATTTTCTTACCTAACATGGTTTTATCTAGAGATTTATTGAGCAAAATAAAGATTTGGCTGGCAAATAATGTTATCAATTGCTCCATATTTTAAAATCTTTTGAAAGCACATACAAAAAACAGATTAATTTCCTTGTACACTATCTACTGTGGGATATAAACACGCTTTATTCAGTGACTAGCCAAGGAAATGTAAATTAGCTGTCTGACATTTGGGAAATTCACATGGCTGAATTATATGATTTGTCTATTTGGAAAATCCGTAGGGTTTGTTAGTATCCAGGTGGACGTTAATTTTAAGTAACAGCTCGGTGAAATGCTGAGGTTTCAGTGTTGAACCAAAGACATAGAAACTTCCCCCTCCTCCATCCTTTTGCCTATGTATGGTTAGGTGAGAAGATTTGACACCTGAAGTCAGTTTTCAGAGAGGCTGAATGAATAATAGAACTGGTCACTTGCGAGCTGACTTCTCTGCTGCCCTGTTAGCGTTTGGCAAAGACATCTGCTTACACGGCCCGATTCTCACTTTTGTGCAGGGTAAAAGGGTCCCCCATGAGATGGAGAGCCAGTGCCCTTGACTTGGGCAATCCATCCAGCATCCCAGCTCCCCTCCCTATCTTTGTGGCCAGGGAAGGACGGAGCAGTAGCCCACCATTCCCTTCACAAATCTGCCATTCAGCGGGGCGAGGTTGGGAAATAATGAAGTCAGCACATTAGTGTCTAGCCTGCTGAGCTCACACTGCTGAAAGCTGCCGGTGGGTGAATTTCCCAGCGTTTGGAAACTTTGTCTCAGTTCTGCGGGTTTGCTCAAGTGTGCGATGGCTGTTTGCAAGGGAGCTTTCCCGCTGGGTGGGTTTGCTTTCCTCCTGGCAGCCCAGGGAAGGTGAGAGCTCTCCTTCATGTCTTCCCTGCCCCCACTGCCACCCCTCGCTCACCCCACAAACACAATGCTCTTCCAGCGGGTCCCCTCCGCTAGGGAGTTTTTCCCTCTCCCGACTCCCACACTGGGACATTTTTCCACATTTCCAGGATTACGGCCACTTTCACTTAGATCTATGTGTGTTGCCTCCACATACAAAGAAGCACTTGGGGACGGGATTAGTAGGATTAGAAGAGATTCACATATGTCCAGTTCAAGCAATTGGTATTCAAAGCTTTACACTTCCAAATGCCACCAAGAGAGAGAAAAGGAGCTGGGAGCTTGCTTTGCATTTCAGCACCTTCCTGCGGGGGACAGGGCTCTTTGTCCGCGGGGGGGACACGCAAATCCCACCCCCGCCTAATCCCGCACCCCTTAGCCACCAACTCTTTCCCTTCGGAACCACCGGTGGGGCTCTGCTGTAGCCCCGACAAGAAGTCAGAAGCATCGTGGCTTTCCTGTTTCTGTCTTTTAGAGCAGCCCTTCTGCGAACTTGTGGCAATCTCTGCTGGGGTGCGGTAGGCAAATCAAGGTCCTCTCCCGTGCAGTGTGTTACAATATTTGTCGTCTGTTGTTGAAAGAGAAGAAAGCATCACTGGGTTTAGAACGCAAAGGCATGAAATTCTTAGAAGAGTGCCTTTGCTCATATTAAGTTAAATCTTTCACATGTGAGTGAACTGTTCATGCGGGCAAGGCAAGACCTTAAGATTAGACAAGTGTGTTAGGCATTCCTGATAAAGCAATAGAAGAATCTGCTTTTTCCCTTTCCGTTTTTGAAACACTGCCTCCCTTGTTGCCTTTAGGGCAATGACAGTGGTGATTTCCTGATGTTAGACACATCAGTAAAGGCACAGTCTATGTTTGCATTTTGGCAATCACTCCAAATGTGAACAAATCATATTGTTCAAGCATGGGGAGGAGAGCTTTAATATTAGTCAGTGTAACAAACCTCTCTGTAGTATAGTGAGAGATTTTTGGAGCGGAGCAGGTGGAGCCCTTTTTTAATACATTCATCCATTAATTAATTAATTCATTCTTTTGTTCGGTCTTTCTGCTCACTTTCTGCTCACTAGGATAAAAGCTCTTGTGGAATACTATATTGTTTGCTACGACTTATAAGAGACAGGAACATATACAACCAGATGGAAAAAAATAAAAAGAAAAAGAAAACTTTCATACGCTGTAGAATATCTTTTAAGTGATTTTTTATTTGCAATAAATGTGCATTTGGTTTACAATTTGCAGCCCAGAAATGAAATTTCAGAGTATATGAAATAGCCTGAGGGAAATTGAAATGTTGCTAAAATATCAAAGATACTCTTTTAATTATTCCCATTTACTTTTTTCTTTAAAAGGCATGGAGTCCTGGATGAGTATTAGCTGAAGTCAATATATTTAATATTAATCTACTAATACCAGAGTAAGACAGTATAAGCCCCAGTGGGTCTTTATTCTCATGAATAAAATGGGCCAAGTTTGAGCTAATATTTTGTTAACTTCCTAGTTTTGCAACTCCAAGTCTTATTCCAATAAAAATACGTGGGAAAGGGTGCCATGAATATCCAGATTAAAGGAACTAAGAGCATGAATTCTGGTGATTTTGACAAGTCACAAAATTTTGTGGTGCACAAGTGACTTTGTAGGATTTCAGATAGGTGGAAACCCTTAAAACACTGAAAAGCAGGGAGGCTATCAGGTCTATACATGCTCCCCAAATCTTCAGGGAGTTCTGAATAGTTCACATACACTAATGATGCAAGAGTAGGCCTCTGCAATTTAGGAATAAGGTAGCAGTATCTGCAAAGTCCAGAACTGCAACACAGTGATTATCCATTTCAAGTGCCTGCCAGCTGCGGAAAAGAGATTCACTTAGTAACAAAGCCAATAAGAAGAAGAGAAGACAATTCAAAACCTACATACTTGTGAACTTCATTTTAAATTGAATGTCATTTTCAGAAGTGGTAAAAATAATTACTTCCCACTGCAGCTGTGAATGTCAGTCACACCGAGCTATAAACCCCAAAATACATATAATTTCTTGCTTCTTCCCCTTTACTTTTTATCGTTCTGCTTATTGCCGCCCAAGTCTTTCCCATCTGTCTTACCTTTTTACACAGTACTCCCGTCAGTGAAGGTTTTGCACATCTCAACGTATCCATCTTTTTTGAGTCTGTTGGTTTCACTGAACTACAGGTAATAATTGTTAGCAAGAGTTAATGATGAGTTTATGAGATAACATATTTATTGACCTTTGTGAAAAATGGTGTTCTGGCAATTAAGAGGCAAAGGATTTTCCTTGTTCTGTGTGTGTGTCATCCTACTCCAGAATTACATTCTTTGTGCCTAGAAGAACCTTAGAGCTCTCACCTCCCCGAGCATACAAAATATCTGAAAGAAAAAAGGGGGAGCATAGGAGCAGTGCCAACTGCTTGTGTTGCTGTGTACAAACTGGTTGAGAAGGGGCTGTATCTCCCAAGCTCCTGTTCCCTCCGATGCTCCCAGCCAACAGCATTTCTGACAGCCAGGCAGAGGACTCGGGGCACTAACCTCCACCAAGGAATCAGTCATGTCCCATGTATTTCCTCTCCAAATTCAGTTTGCTGGCAATATCTCAAGCTACTGGATTCCGTGTGAAGGTAGAGGTTTACCAGGGACCCAGCTAAGCACCCCTGCAAGGAAGTTGCTTCCTGACAATGAAAAAGAGATAATGGTTTCAGGCTAGATCTAGATACATGACACTGCTGCTACTGGACACTTACCTTTGCTTCAGGTGCAAAAGAATAAGAAGCAAAATGGTTACAGAAGCAGTATTAGAAAACTAGAGAAGATGGCTTGCTTTTCACTCACAGGTTCCTCCCTGGAAACTGTTTTGCTCAGCATCGGTGGCTGAAAAGAAACTGTGAGCTCCCTTAGCTGAGCTTGGTGTCTATGGCTGGCATGGGCTCTCTTAAGATCTTATTATTAACATTTTGCTAATCAATTTCCTTCTTGGGAAACAAATATGAAAGGGCCTGCCCCCAATTAAAGCATTTTTGTTTAAAAACCAAATGATCTCATTGGAGTAATTAAGCCATTCCTTACAGTACTCCCTGGTTCTTTATGGCAAGAAACTGCACTGCTGATTTGAATTTTAGGGGCCTGACCTCTGAGTCTATTGAAACTGAGAGACATCAGTCAGCTTCAGTAAGGTTTGGTTCTGGCCCTGACAGGCCTCATAATAAGCAAACAAACACCACAGTTCGTCAGTGTTTCAATAGTTAATAATTAACCTTTGCCATAAGCTGATGAGAAAAGATGGTGTCAGTGGACATAGTCTTCTCTCCCTCTCTCTCTCTTTTAAGAGGCAGAGGCGGGACTTTTATGATCCTCATTACTATTGTGTCTGAGCACTTCTAAGCCTGCTCCAAGCTGCCGACAATCACGGGCACCCAGTGTTATATCCACAGGTTTGTAGGTTTTCCAGTCAAACGACACATTCTAATCCTACGTCCTGACCCAGGCTGAAGAACTGCAGGATGAAGAAAGGACGCTGATGGGTCCTGCAGTCACCAGTCTCCCACAGCACAGCAGTCCCATGTCTGGTCTTAAGCACCCGCCCAGCACAATTCCTCCTGCGGTTACACTGCTGCTTAAGGACTTCTCTGAGATGGGCCCAGGACTCTTGTCCCCCTTGTGCGAGACATGAACATTTCTGAAGACTAGGGGGGGGGTTCTGCAGGTGTGGTGGGGCAATGACCATTGGGCTGCACACTGCCAGCACTGTCCTTTTCCGTGTGCCTGCTTTCTGACCATAATTCTTCTCTTTTATACTTGTGCTTGACGTTATTTTCCTCCAGTGTATTTTATTTTCCATTTGTGGAACCGCATTTACATTAACGGTGCAATTGCCACTGAAAACGGACTGCCTCATTTGAACTGCAACTTTAAACAAGACGAGAATGGAGAGTGATTGAAATTGTAAGGGTGGGAAAATGTGATTTAAATGGTGTAAAAAACTTATTTTATATGGTAAAGCCTCCCTGAACATTTGAAGTTTCAACAGCTTAATTAAAAGCAGTATAGCAAGAGACTCAGAAGTGATTTATAAAAACACCCGTATGCCTTAGCCGGGCCAGATTTTACCATCGTTTCTGGTGTTCATTAGCATCTCATTGCACATGTTGTCCCATTGATCCCAATGGAACAAGCCCACACAATAGAGTTCTATTCAAGGGTGGTGAAGGCAGTCCATACGCCCATCCCCAAACCCTGAGACATAGCAAAGGTTTGTGAATAGACTGCAGATAATTTTTGTTGTGTCTTCTAGAATTTGTACTAGCCTATTAACAACTCGTAAATATTCACTTGAGACATGCATTGTTTAAAATTGAGATGCAAAATGACACAAGGATTTTTTTTCTTTCTCTTTAGTGAGTCTTCCATGCTTTCGAATGTCTAGTGGAAGAGTTATTCAATAATTTCTATGGTTTTATTTGTTTTCACTATAGTTATGAAAAATAAATTGCATTAAACTTATTTGTTTCTGAGACGGCAAAACATTTCTATCTTCATTGGTTATAATGCTGAAGTTTTCACTCTGGCCTAAGATAACTTTAAACAGTTGAGAATCTTACTAAACGGCAGCACATCTGGGGTTTCTAATGGGGAGGATTTTGGGGGGAGACGGGGGCAGCTCTCATGTGCTCTATGTTCATGTCCTACTTTGTTTATAGCTGATATTTAAATAGCCTGCCTGACTTTGAGACCGACTTGGTAACTGTCGGCTGTCTACTAAAGCAGCAAGTAAAAGACTAAAGCAGAGTTCTTAGAAATCAGTGCGTAAGTTTCAGTATCAAGTGTAGAAGATGGAGAAAGTTCACAGTAAAGAGAGTGCAAACAACTGCAAGTGATGTGAAAGGCCAGAAAGAAAGACAAAGAAAACTTGCCCATTTGAGAACGTTAACATTTTAGGTGCAAAAATGGGCCAGGAACGTAAAGGCAAAAGGAAAAATAAATACAGGCCTTTGAGCAGCATTACTATCCTTCAAGGCAGTGACAAGCCAGCTGTGATTCCAAAGTATGTGATAAGTTTGTTTGTTGGGAACGCCAGGTTTAGCCCGTTCTGCGTGTGTGAAGTGTGCATCATGGTCTCAGCCCTGTGATGGCTGGATGCTTTCAGCATTTTGGAGGTAGTGCAAATTTTACCAAGCCTCTAAAAATAAACTATTTAATGGATGCATGTTCAACAATACAGAAGGTTGTTTTGTTGTTGTTTTTTTCTTAAATTCCAAAGACAGCCAAATATTTCATAGTTGACTATTACGTCTGATAGCTTTAGAAACATGCAAACTGATTTTCTATGATCTTTTCTCTAAATATAATGTAGGTTTCAGATGCAATCACTACAGGAAAAAAAAAAAGGAATTAAATGCAAACTGTTGATTAAGAGTCTTTTACTCTTTATGGAAACTAATTTCAGGCTTTTGGTAGCAAATGTCGTATATCAGAGGATTAGCAATTTGCACATCTCTAATTAATTAGTCTTTGACAATTTAAATTTTGTTACTAAGGTTTTATGCCATATTTTTTCCAGAAGTTTTGCAAATCAGTATTTAAATACAGGAAAAAAAAAAAAAAAAAAAGCCATCCTTAATTAGCTGCACTGGAATGCCCTTTAAGGTTATTTTCTCCCCAGAAGCAGTGCCTGGTATGGACCCGATCCTGCCGTCATCCACAGGATACTTTAAAGGTCTGCGTAAGGGCTCCAGTTTCAGACTCAATGAACAGGGGGAAATTTTGTTCTGTCCCCTTATTGCCAACGAATTTGGAAATATATCAATGGAGAAGAAATTTCCAGTATCCAGGCAGAGGAATATTGTCTCCGGGTTTATCTGACAGCAGAATTTGACTACGGCAGCCCAGGGCAGCCTTCTCCTCCCTTTCCAGCCATTGCCCTCGTATTGCCCTACTTCTGGAAATCAAATTCGTGATAAACACAAGAACGAAAACAATCTTTCAGCCTCTTCACTTTGGTGATGTCAAAGTGTCAGATGACGAGATACTATCAATCTGAATTATACCGTCAGTCTAAATGTAATCCAGCAATATACTTTGAGCAAAACCAGCATGTGGTTAGGGAATCTCGGCTGTCCTCTCTAAAATAAAATGAACGCCGTTTGGAAACAACCTAATTTCAGCTTTAGCACCCAGTGCGGTACAGCACCACCCGTTCACCGCAGCACTCGTCTCACAGACAGCTGGCTGAGAGCTTTCTTGTAACGCAGTGATCTGTGTTTCTTCAATAGGATCAACAACTACCTTATTATAATGCTAACATTTATAACTATTTTTATACTAAAAGCGCGGTTCTCAAGTGTCCAAATGAAATTAAAAACAAGCAGAGATAGCAAAACTTAATAGCCATAAACCATAAAAGCCAATAGCCTTCTAATAAACCTACAAGAAAAATACATAATACTGATTTAACCTGTCTTCATATCATGAATCAGACTCCGAGTTGCCGACCAGGTCAACAAAGTCAAGGGAAGGACAAGATTTCATATTATTTCACAGCAACGCTAAGCAAGGGAAAAGTACACCCAATTTCCGTACCAAACTCTGTGACAATTCAAAATCGGGGACCGCCTCGAAGCGCAGCCATTAATTAAAATCCGATATTCGAAAGCGCACCATTTCCATGCCGGGAAGCCTCGAAAACCCAAACCTGCCCCGTGAGCCGCCCGCCGCGCCAGCCGTGCGGCTGCCGGTGCACCGTGGGCTGGGAGCGTGTCGCCTCTCCCACGGCCCCGTCCGGGGATGGCGCGGGGCTGTGCGGGATGCTCTCCCACCCGGTATTCTCAGTCTGCCGTTCCAGAGAAAACGCATTTCCCTCCCTCACCAAATCTCTCTGCCTTTACGAAAACGGGGATTAAAAGGCGGGGGGGGTGTGCATGTTAATTTGATTTAGCTGCCACTCAGCTACCGTTTCTCCCTTCTTCTACGGCCCGATAAGGAAAACATTTGATTTTCTGACTCCCGGGGGTTAATTTCGTTGCTGCCGGAGTCGGGGGGGAGTTTTGCTGTTGACTGAACCGGGACAGCGGCGCGCCCGGAGCCCTCTCCGAAACGCTCCTGGCCGGGGAGTCGGCGGGCACTTGCCTGGGTGGGGAGCGGCGGCGGCGGCGGGCGCAGCCAGCCCGTCCCGGGGAGCGCGGCCCCCGCCCCGCCGAGCGCTCCCGCCGCCGGCACCGCCCGGCCCGGCCCCGCCGCTCTCCGCCGGCTCAGCCAGCGAGGGTCCGGGCGGTTCTGCTCCCACCGGGCTGCGCCCACGAGTGACACTTCCCACGCACCGCTCTGCTGCTTTGAGACCTCTCCTTTTTTCCATCTTTCTCAATGTTTCTTTTCTTTTTCTTTCTTTCTTTCTTTCTTTCTTTCTCNCCCCGTCCGGGGATGGCGCGGGGCTGTGCGGGATGCTCTCCCACCCGGTATTCTCAGTCTGCCGTTCCAGAGAAAACGCATTTCCCTCCCTCACCAAATCTCTCTGCCTTTACGAAAACGGGGATTAAAAGGCGGGGGGGGTGTGCATGTTAATTTGATTTAGCTGCCACTCAGCTACCGTTTCTCCCTTCTTCTACGGCCCGATAAGGAAAACATTTGATTTTCTGACTCCCGGGGGTTAATTTCGTTGCTGCCGGAGTCGGGGGGGAGTTTTGCTGTTGACTGAACCGGGACAGCGGCGCGCCCGGAGCCCTCTCCGAAACGCTCCTGGCCGGGGAGTCGGCGGGCACTTGCCTGGGTGGGGAGCGGCGGCGGCGGCGGGCGCAGCCAGCCCGTCCCGGGGAGCGCGGCCCCCGCCCCGCCGAGCGCTCCCGCCGCCGGCACCGCCCGGCCCGGCCCCGCCGCTCTCCGCCGGCTCAGCCAGCGAGGGTCCGGGCGGTTCTGCTCCCACCGGGCTGCGCCCACGAGTGACACTTCCCACGCACCGCTCTGCTGCTTTGAGACCTCTCCTTTTTTCCATCTTTCTCAATGTTTCTTTTCTTTTTCTTTCTTTCTTTCTTTCTTTCTTTCTCTCTTTCTTCCTCTTTTTCCTTCCTTCTTTCCTTCTTTCTTTCCTTCATTTTTCCTCTCTTCCTGGTTCTCTCTCTCTTTCTTTTTCTCCGTCTCTTTCTTTTATTCTGTTTTCTTTTTTTCTTCCTTTTGCCTTTCTTTCTCCCTTTCTCCGTCCCTATACGTCTCTCCACCACGAGCAAAGTAAAAGCAGCAAAGGAGAGCAGCGGGGGAGGCTGGACGCGCCAGGCAATGTTAGGACCAGCAACCGTGCTAGTCCAGCCGAAGCCACTTCCTTGGGGAGAAACTTCCCTCCGAGGCTCCCTGTGCCCGAGATTTAAACTCGCGTTACTTTCCCAACCCCTTCCTTTGCCCTACGGCGCCTCCGAGCAGGGCCGAGCCCCGCCACCCCGTCCCGGGAGGGGGATGCTGCGGCCGTGCAGGCGGGACTGTCCCGCCCAGCCGAGCCAGGGGCGTTGGGGAGCAGCGACATCGCCGGGAAGGGGGAGAGAAGAAATACTCCTAATATTCCTCCGAGTGACGAGCCGACCTTTCCTTCCCGTCCCAACGCCCGCCCCTCCCCGCTCCGCGGTGCACCGGCGGCTCCGTAGGCCGGTATCGCCCCCCGTCCCCAGCCCAAAGGTCTGGAGAGGAGCGGGGATCGCCGGAGCAGCCCGCCCCGCCGGAGGGGAGGACGGGCCCCCTCCTGTTGCTTCCCCCGACGGCATCTTTTCGCCTTCCTCTTCTCTGTCCCCGTCGGACTCGAACTCTCCCAAACGGAGCTGTGCGTCTCCTCCGGAGCAGCGGACGCGGGGACGGGGGTTGGGAACTGCCGCCCCCCCGAGCAGCCTCCGGCCCCGGGGCCGGGATTTTCCCCCCATCCCGCGCGTTTTCCTGCCGCCGCCGCCGTCACCGTGTCAAGTTTTGTTCATTTGCTTCATCCCGGCTCCACAGGAGGGAAGGGCGGGAGGAGGAGCGGGCAGCCCCCGGGAACCCCCCGGAGAGCGGCCCTGCGGGCAGGGGCGGCAGCCCGCGCCTCCCCCGCGGGGTGCGGAGAGCGGCGGCGCCCGGCTCCGCGGGCGCGGAGGGGACGGCGCTGGGGGCCCCGCGCCCGGCCAAGTTTCCTGTCTGTTTGCCCGGCAAACCTCTCAGCTGGGGGAAAAGTCTGGGTGGGTTTACGGCTTTCGCGGCGGAAGCGGGATAAGGCGAAATCCCGTTCAGTTATTTCTGATATATTGTCCTAAACTCTTTTCTTTTCTTTTCTTTTCTTTTCTTTTCTTTTCTTTTCTTTTCTTTTCTTTTCTTTTCTTTTCTTTTCTTTTCTTTTCTTTTCTTTTCTTTTCTTTTCTTTTCTTTTCTTTTCTTTTCTTTTCTTTTTTTCCTTCTCACCCAGGGATTTACTGACAGTGCTGAAATCAGAAGGCTTTAATTTTGCTCAGCAGACTAAGCACAGTTAGACTCGGTCGGATGAAAGTGTGCCTCTTTTCCTGGCTCCTCGCTCCCCTCGGGCCCTAGAGACTCTTTATGGAGGAGCGAGGTCCTACCGAGGAGGTTTCTCCTGTTGGCGCTTGTTGGCAGTTGAAAACTCAGCCCGACGGCTCTCCCCGGGAGAGCGGGAGCACCCAGGCCGGCTCCGGGAGCGCCAGGGCCCACCCGCCGCGGGTGGCTCCCGCCCCGTCCGGGCTGGCAGCCCCGCACTCACCGCGTAGGCACCACCGGGGGCTGGGAAGATGCCGTGGAGGACCACACTCCTCTCCGCGGCCACGCACACGGTTCGGGACAGCCGCTCCTGCCGCCGTCCCTACGGGGGGATCCTCACCCACCCCCCTCCCAGCGCGGCAGAGGCCCGGGGGCAGAGGCAGAGCCAGCGCCCGGCGGAGGCTCAGCACGGCCGAGAGCCGGGGGTGGTGACACCTGCCCCAGGTGGCCCCCCAGCCCTGCCCGACCAGAATCACCCCCCCCTTCCCCGCCCCGGGTCCCGCCCAGGCTGCAGCCGGTGCCCGGAGCCGGTTTACTTACTGGCGCGAACGCCTGGGGCTGTTTTGCGTCGCTGCCCCCCGGGGCCGGTTCCCTTCCCGCCTGCGTCCGTCCCGTCCCGGCCTTGAACGCAGCCTCTCGGTCCCGCCGACGGCTGCTCCGGCCGCCCCGCCGCGCCGCCCTCCCGCCGGAGCCCGGGGCCAGCGGAGCCCCGGGGGGCTGCCGCCC
>VUYV01000060.1:1403221-1469453 GCA_008711295.1 Anarhynchus alexandrinus
CCCCCCCCTCCCGTCTGACAAGTCCGACCCGCGCCGTCCCCTCACCGGGCGCCTTTTCCCCAGTTATGCGGGGCTGGGGAGGAGGCGGGGGCGGGCCTGTGTTTTGATTAATATGGAAATAAAACGCAGAAATAGCAGCAGTACTTAGCTTCATTGCTTCAGTTTAGAGATTTATTGGCGAGGAGATAAACACTAGGCTGGGGGCGAGCTCGGTAATTCACGGTCCCCATCAGTTATTACCAAATGAGCAAATCGTTTTTCTTTGAAGCCGCAGAGGAAAAAGAAAAAAAAATGGGAAAAAAAAAGAGTAATTTTTTTAATAGGCTGTTACCCCCTCCCTCCCTCGGGTCCTGCCCCCGGGGCTGCCTCCAAGCAAAACTAATAAGGGGTTTATCACGTATTCGTGCCTCTTAAAACTCATGTGTCCTGCTCTGCCTCCTTCTGACTTTCTTTTGTATTTTCCCAGGAAAACTTGCTCCTATCCAAATGGTTTGGTTTGGTTTGGTTTGGGTTTGGTTTTGACTTTGTTTATTTTTTTAGTTAATTATTCTTAGTAGCCCAATTTTCCCTCCTGAAGAAGCAGGTAGACACAAACTTGAGCTAGAAAGAGCTGTCACAAGATGACATTGTGCTGCTGCAGAGGAAAACAAAGGGGCAAGGTTGAGAGCAGGAATATAATCCTTTACTAGACATGATGGTACTGTTGGGGAAAATGGGCACTTCAGTGGCACACAAACCCTTTCTCAGGTCTGAAATAGAAACAGCAAACTAGAAGCTAAGTGCAAGCCAAATACTGAAACGTAAGCAGACATCTTCCACTGGACTTCTGCGAAACCTATGGATTTCAGTCTGTTGCTTTGCATTCAGTGCCATTTGAGATGCCCTGAGACACCCACAATATGCTCCTAAAAGTAATACAGAACCTGCTGAACACTTGTATTCTTCTGGACCAGCAGGAGAGTCCAGGAGACATATACTAGGGCACCTCAGTGGCAGTAGCTACCTATGTTTAGGCGGCTGAATTGAGCCCTAATTGCTGATCGTTTCGTGTTCTCTGATTTTTCAAGTAATCAGGTTGATTAAAACCATGAAAGGTTTAAGGGCCAAATGAATAAACCAAAGAGGAATTACTGACCTTATGTCACATCAGGAGGATGATATAGTTTTTGACAGAGCAGTGGCTCCAGATGGGCGTCCTCTGGTGCAGCCAACTAATGCTGAGTAGAAAACACTGAGCTGAAGACACCAGAAGAGTGAATGGAAGTGCCTGCAGCCTGCGTATCCCAACCAGTCTTCCTTCTCCTGACCTCCATTTCCCCATCCTGAAATTGAAACAAAACCATTTTTCTTGATATTACATTGAAGTAAGCACCTATGTAAGGACATTGCAGCTGCAGGACAGTAAAGTCTGGCTGAAGGGCAAAACTTCTTACAAATTAATATAATTGGCTGAGAAAGACCATGTGATCAAAATCTGTACCCAGCTTCCCCGAGTCTCCTAAATCTGTTGGGGGTTCAAGATGGGGTTTTATACAGCCCTGGCCAAAGACTGAAGATCAAGATTTTAATTCAATCTTTTTATGTCTGTTTGTTGTCCCCCAAAGTGATGCTGTTGCTGTTGTCATGTACATCTTGAAAGTTACCTGAGAGAACAGCATCAGGCCCTGCCAGATGGGCAAGAGAAAAACTATAAGCAATGCAGTAATTTTAGCATTTATAATGAAGATGATTTGCGGAGACCTGCAAATCAAAACCTAATGGATTCCTTGTAAAACATGCAAAGGATTGATAATGAAAGAGGTTTGCTCAGGGCCTGGTCCTGATGCCTTGTAAGCTAGTGTAAGCAGATAAAACTCATTTTTAAAGGCAGGGATAGCAGAGTCAGACCACAAAAGCTCCCTGTTACAGCAGGAGCATCAGCCAGCAGTATTACATCCCCCTCAGTTGTCATCTAGACCAACTAGAGAAGAGATAAGTTTATTAGTGCTTAAATATTAGTGCATGGGGTTTCGTGGTCATTGCACAAACATTCAGTTATAACAAAGAACAGGTAGTTCTTCAAAAGGAGCTTCCTTTTGTTGCTATAATGTCCCATGCAATGTTTTCGAAGGTGGCTTTAAATTTGGGCCTGCCAAGCACAGAACAGGGCAGGGAAGGAGCTGTTGTTTCTGGATGCATATGGCACTTCCAGGGACCCCTGTCCCATGTCAGGGGTAGAAATGAGGACGTGGTGGTGCTTTAGTCACACCACTGGAGGGAACATTTCACAAATTATTCACTAAAGGAAAGGTGACGCTTATGTTATAAAAAATGAATTCTGTTTTTCACAACATTAAATGACCTTTCTGCAAACTTACTTACTTTTTGTATGGTTATATATATATTTTTTTTTGTTCACTTTTATTTTCATTGGTTTCTGCCCAGTGGCTCTGACTGTCATGTACCAGGTGCTACTTTGCCATGTTTCAGATGCAAACTTTTAGGTGGCTGTTTGAAAAACATGAGACTTCATTTGTAACTTTTAAAAAGCGGAGAAACATCTCACAACTAATAAAATCTTATTTTTAAAAAATTGGATCTTTGGCCTGAGGGACTCGCAAGTCCTTGGCCACGGGGTCAGATGAAGAGCAATCAAGAGACTGCACAAAACATTCTGTTTCCAGGCTTTTTATTTTTGGTGATAAACAAAGATCTCTCAAGTGTCATGTAGGAAGCAGATGACTAAAAAGACAGATTGTCCCTTGCACCCCCCTACCCCAGGCTTTGCAGAGGAATTGGCCACAGTGCATTTTGTGGCCTGTGCTGTCAGATCTTTGCACACAAATTGATCTTTCAGGCACCAGGGAAAGGTAGCTTGAAACATCTCCTGGGAGAGCTTCTATCCCCCGCTTCAGTACTTGGCTCTCCTCCCAAAACTGCAAGTGACAGCAACACAATTAGTCACAACTATGGTGACCATTGGTGTGATGATGGTTTGCTTGAGCACACTAAGAATTGAGTTTGGACACCACTCCACAGCACGTAAGTGCGAATACTTATAACGGGCTACAGGTCAATTGGAAACAGACCTTCCAGGGCTAGAAACCATGGAAGTCTTGTGTATATTCTTGTTTCCCATGCAAAGGCCCAGATCCTCAGTGCTCTCTGAACACCTCTGAGTCACAGAAATCGGTAAAGGACCAAAACCAGGTGGGTCTGAGGGCTTCATTTCCATGGGGAGTGGATGCAGTGATTTCCAGACCTCTGCCACTGAAATCTGGACACATGCACACTGTCTTTGCTCATCCACTCTGGGAATATTGCAGAGCAGTTACTGTGGGGCAGCCATTTGGTGCCCATGGGCTGTCTAGCTGTGTCTCTGCTGCTCTGCAGGAGTGGTCTACAGACAACCTATGAGCCTGGCGTGTGCTGCCTTCCCTGGCTCTCCTGCCCTCTACATCTTTCCCCAAATGACTGCTGTGACCATGGTCTTCTGAGGTGCCTGGAGCCCAGCCAACGTCCAGGCACGGTTAGGTTTAAGGGGCTCCACATGTTTTGGAGAGTGCTTTCTGAGCAGGCTCCAGCCCACACTTGCCAGCTCACAGACTGCACAGCCCTCTGGGCTGCCTGCTCCTCGTGGCTTTGAGACCGTAACTGTGAGCAGTGCATGCACCCCTTTTTCTTTCTGACCGAGTACCTTTTGGAGGTTTAGCTGTGTTTAGTTTTGAAACAGGCTAAGGTATACTCTGCAAAAGCACTTGAGCACAGATTTTCCAAAGCTTCAGGCTCCTCCTTTCCATGGTTTTGTCATTTCCTAGGCTCTCTAACACAGTCCCTTTGCCCTTTCCAGGAATGGAAGTGTCCACACATACTACTTCATATCTTCCATTACTTCTGCCAGGATACGAGCTTTTCCTTATCCATCTTACACAGGTGGATCGCCAGATATATGAGAAGATTTTATCCATAAAATGCTTAGTCAATTTTCATACCAAGTTTTTGAGGCTTTCAGTTTTCAGCAGATGCCCAGAATTCACATACGCATGACTTTGTGGCATCCACTGCTTCAGAACCCACAGCGCGTGCCTGTATGTACCATGATACTTCTGCATGTTCTTATTCATTCATGAAGTGTCATGGAAATGACTTGCCAATCACCTTTAATGGATAATACATCTATCTGAGCTGAACTGTAGCGTAAACCAGATGATACATCTTGGTCTAGACTTGATGTCACTTGACTGACACTAGCAGATCAAGCATCATTTTGCATAGTTAATTGAGCAGTCTGTCACTTTAACTAGCTTTTATTCATCAAGACTCGTTTGTCGCTGTTACAGGCCTTTGTACAGTTCTATATGAGAGTGATAACCCAAATCCTCCTCAGCAATACGTATCTGGCTACATTTGTGTCCCTATACCAATTCCTTTTCTCTTATGATTCCCTTAGTTTGAGTTGGCTCAGCCCCGGTTCCTTGCAAAATGCTCTTGGACATAATCTTCATCTCCTACCCCTGCACTAAAATAGGACCATAAGACTTTTGGCCATGCTTTACTAGATCTCGAGGATCAATGGTGAACCCTCAGTAGCTTAGTTACACCCTTCCCTCATCTCCAGCCCTGTGGGCTTTCCAGGTGCAGCTTTTCAAGCAGATCCATTAGGTAAAACAAGGAGACTGATTCTGTGTTTCAAAACCCAAATATTCTTTACTGTGATTGGTGGAGCACATTGGTGCAGTTGCAGGCAAACTTATGCCTGCCTCCCTTTCATCAGTGCTCTTTTGCATCTGTTGGGTGCTCTAGGGTTTTCTGTTTCTCAGGTTTTTCTAAAATGTCCAAGATCTCCAGTCCAGGCTAGGATCATGGACTTCTTCTCTCCTAGTAAATTAAACAGTGCCACATAATGTTCTCAGGCACTGGAGCTCAATTATTTATAGAGTCAAATTGCTACAACAGTTCCTGGCATGGTGTGGCTCCAGACAACTAGCTGTCTCCTGAACACTTCCCAGGCATGGTTTGGGGATAGCATAGGCCAAAGGCCAATCCCAGCAGGCAATTTGTATTCAGCCACACTGCCTGGAAAGCAAGGATTTAATAATGTGGACACACGCCAGTCTGTGCCAGTTGGCTTCAGAGCTAGATAACTGTCACAGGCATGTTTTGTGTAGATGTAGTCTCAGTCTTTCTCTCTTACACCAACCTTTTGCCCTTTTTTCTGTCTGTCTTTCTCTCCAGATTAGCAGAATACATCTCCTTTTTGAAGTGAGACATTTGTCAGAATTATTAACTGATCAAAGTTTCCCATGATTTGATTTGTTTCCATTACTCTTTGGCTCTGTCTGCTTAGCTTTGCCCAGTTGTGCAAGATTGGTCTATTTCTACTTCTATAAATGTTTATTTCTACTTTTGTGCCATGGGCCATCCTTCTTCCATTTACCATGGGGTTTATGTCAACATGAGGGAAAAGATGCCCAATGCAGTCAAGTCCCACATTCCACAGGGTCTTTTTCAGTTGATAGATATGACACAGACATAGAGTAGCCCTCAGTATCAGAATTCATCAGATGTCCAGAAGCAGACCTTCCTTGCTAATCATCATATCTCCACCAACAAAAAACAACCCATGATACTACTTGTCTTGCTTTTTCCATTCGCAAATTTGTAAGCAGTTGGGGCAAGCACAGGGCTTTTGGCTTCTGCTTTGTAAGGGTCATATAACTCATGGGAGAAGTGGTTCCAGTCATGGGTTGAATGGGAATCTTAGGGCTTTCCCCTGAGACCAGTCCCCTCTTCTTTCCACCTGCTGAGACCAGGCAAGTTGCACTTAGTTCCCCATCTTTCACTTGTTTCAGCATATCTCAACTGATCAATGCAAAGCTATGGTCCAAAGAGAAAACTTTACTTTTCCCTTTTTTATTGTGTTTCCTCAAAAAGTTGCAGTGGTTTTTTCCTCCCACTGGTGCATTTAATGAGTTTGGCAGCACTCCGTCTGTGCTTTTGAATCTTTGCAGTGTTTTTGTGTCTGAGCTTTCTGCCCAAAATCCTGCCTACAGGTAAAGCCAGCACTAACTAAATACCCTTAGTCAGATCATCACTGATTGCTTCTTCACTTCTGCCCATGTGGATTTTACCTGAGATCTCTGGGGTTAACTCTGTTCCCAGCAGTACAGCGGAAGGATAGTAAATCCAATATCAATGTCTCAGCTTCTTCTCTTTTATTCATATTGCCAGGGGAGCAGGACAGGCTCCTTTACCTGGCCTGCCCCCATGAAGATCCCAGCATGTTTCCCATCTTGCAGGGCCCCACAGTCAGCAGCTGACCCTTTCTTTGGGTTTGTGAGGTTCAGTCCCTTGGACATCTCCTGCTCATTCCCTCCCCTGGCCGCCGGCTCCATCCATCTCTCTCCATGCGCAGCCCTCTTCCTCCAGCTGCAGCATCTTCTATTCCAGCCTCCACTGCTGTGGTTGTCTCACCTTGCCATTGCATCTGCCCGACCATCTGTTGAATCATGTGCAGTATAAATAACAGCTAGTGACAAATAATAGCTACAGATACCCTCCTGTAATAGTCTGGTGGCCTTACTGGACATCCGCCACTTCATAGCATTTTCTTATTTTACTTTGCAGGTCACAATTATATGGTAATATTAAAGGGGTTTGTAATGTTAAAGTGGTTTAAAGTCCTTGGGCTACTTTATATATAATTTTTATATTTTCCCCCAAGTGTTTGCTATTATTCAATTCCCCTTGTTCCCAACAGCGACAGTCTTCTGTGACTGGACAGCCCATAATATCGGTGTTTACTCTATGCTTTAGCACAGCATTAAAGACACCACACTGATTGCAATATGTAAGGGAAAACCAGCTTTTAAAACCAACCACATTTAACAATTTACACGAGGAAAATGGTGAGAAGAAGTGAGAATAGTAGATTTCTCTACATCCTTGTTGTGCTTTAACCCCAGCCAGCAACGAGGACCACGCAGACGCTCACTTGCTCCCTCCTGCCCCCCGAGGTAGGGCAGGAAGAAGAGTGAGAAAAGGAAGGGAGGGGGGAAACTCATGGGTTGAGATAAGGACAGTTTAATAGAACAGAAAAAGAAGAGGATAATAATATTAATAATAATGGTAAAAGAATGTACAAAATAAAGAGGCACAACACAAGTCATTCTCACCACCCAGCCGTCCTGAGCAGCAATCACGGATCCCTGCAACTCACTGATATACTGAGCATGACATCTATGGTACGGAATATTCCTTTAGCCAGCTTGTCCTGTTTGTGCTCCCTCTCAGCTTCTACGGGAAGCTGAAAAAGTCCTTGACTAATGTAAACATCACTTAGCAACAACTAAAACGCAGCTACTAATCGGTATTATTCTCATACTAAATCCAAAACACAGCAGCTACTAGAAAGAAAATTAACTCTATCCCAGCTGAAACCAGGACAATCCCCTTCAGCTGAGCAAGAAGTGTTTTGGCCTTCTCTGCCCAGAGAAGCAAATGGTTTTTAATCTAGGTTATAGAGAAGGTGGAAACCTATCTTTATGTGTCTGGTCAATAACAGGTCTTTAACTTCATTGAGACTTTTAACCCACTCTCAGACATGGACTTGGTCACTGGGGTGCTGAAAACATGTTGTAGGTGATGTAGTGGGCTGATGCTTCAACCAGTAAAGTCACAGACAGCTTTGTTCAGAGCCCAGTAGCAGAGCTGCCTTGCAACAGGAATTTGTCCTCGATCTCGCATCTTTCTGGCTACACCCGAATGCCGAAAATGAATTGCTCTAAACATAGCTCTGGAGCTAATTGATGGCACAGATGCATGCCAAAGTAATCTTTGAACAGTTGTAATGATCCTAATGGTGAGCATAGCTGAGTGGTATTAGAAAAGCTTTGTTTTTCACTTTCATTCCTGATTCGGTTCAGGGATGTTCACAAAACTACTACATTTGACAAAGTGCTTGTTTTATTCCCCAGCTGCCTTGAACTAACAAGCTGATGACAGATTTTCAGTGCAGATGGGATTGTTTGAGGAAAATATGCCTAGCAAGCAGGCTCACTTTTTAAGCAAAGTTATTTCAGTTTATCATGCTTGGCTCTCAAGGCACGCGAGCTTCTCCAGCAAGGGGAGCTGCTGGGCTCAGCTCAGGGGAAGGATGAAAAAGAAGCGTCAGAGCTTTTCTGCTGTCTAAGGGGAACTTCCAGCTTTTTTATTTTATTTTATTTTTTATTGAAGGTGGCCTTGCACTCGCTGACTGAAGGTGATTATTTCTGCAGGTTGAAGATGGGCAGGTGTTTCCTAAACACCACCTTTTATTCATGCCCCTTCCCGGCTGTGGAGCTGCCTGTGAGGATGCTGTCTGCACCTCCTCTGCTCAGCTCACTCCTGTGGAGACCCTGCAGCCCACCAGCATGGGGGACCGTAGCAACTGATGATGAAGAGATGCTTGAGATACTATACAACAGAAGGTGCCTGGCCACAGCTGCAAATGAACCTTCCAGGGGCTCTGCACCCTCTGTACATCTGTGCTGGAAGTTGGGGTACCTGTGCAGCAGCCTGCAGTCAGCAGTCTGGGGGTGTACGTGAGGAAGACACCTCTAATTGCATTGCTGACAGCAATTAACTCCTTGACCTTTGGCAGGGCTTTGCAGATACGCACAGGTTTGGAAGTCATGAGCGGCTGGCTACCCAGTTTATCTGGTCAACTGCAACTTGGAAAGGTACAGAAATTGTTGGTGTGGACCAAAATCCAAGTACCAACAGCTGCACAAATAGGTGGTATTGGTCTGGAGAGGGGGAAAAAGCACCGTTGAAGATGGTCATACTCCCTTCCTTCCACACCCTCCTCAATACGCAGTGCACATACAGTGAGTTTCCCTTCCCTGTTTTCCCTAAGCCATTATGCCAGCTCCACGCATTTCAGCATGACCATGGACAACACTTGTCTGGTTTTGATGGGGATTTTCAGGAAAGAAAATAAAATACTATGTTGGGTTAAAATTGGTTAAATCCCTCAGGACCTCAGTGGTGTTTTAAAACATATGTGAAGGGGAGGAACCATTTTTCACATGTCTTGAAGAATATAGCTGACATATGGACCATTCAAAGGAAATTTTATTCAGGCCATTGGCCATGCATGAATGGCCTGGCTTATACAGTGGGGACCCAAGCTACGACAAGGATCTTCTCCCAGGAATTGGGTTTTCTAGGTAGCAAGAGCAGGTCCTGTAGATGCTAACCCTGCTGCAGACTCTCAGAACCAGTACTAGACCCAGGAGCCAGTACTAGACCCAGGAGCCAGTACTAGACCCAGGAGCCAGCTGGAGGGGCAGGGGTGGGCTCAGGTGGCACAGTCCACGTCCCCCCCAACCCTGAGCCTGCCCCAGAAGAACTTGCCCCACACAGCCCCACTTTTGCTCCTCTCCACAGGCTTTCTCCTGGCCACGTTCACCAGTGCTTGTTGCTCCAGCCACTGCTTTACTGCAACTGGGCACCATTGCAACGCTGCAGGTAGATTTAGCATCTCAATCATCTTTCCATTAAATACTTCCAAGTCCCCGGAGAAACACCTCGTAAATCTTTTTGCTCCCTCAGAAAACAAAACCAAACAAAACAAAACCAACAACAAACTGCAAGGAAGTTCAGGGAAATAAACCCCTAAATCGAATTTCTTGCTTTAAAAGTGCTTTACATATATCACCACCAACCAGCATGTAAATTTTAGTCAGCTACTGGACTAGTCTTTTAAAGAAGTTGAAAAATGGCCCTGCATCCTCAAAGGACACACCTGTTATCTGAAACAGTTTTTAACCAGCTTGTTAAGCAGCTTTGACAGATCAAAGACCCCGGACAATGGGCACAAACTTTAACAATAGTTTAGCCTTGAGCAAAAGCTTCTGTCAAAGCAAGGCTTGTGCCAGTAGTATTATGGCCTGCAATTGAAAATAAATTTTACTTGAATAAGTACCTCAGCCCGATCAGAGGCACTGCCGCCAGGGAGACAAAAGCAGTTGGGGATAAGTTATTGACTCCACTGACAGCATGAATGAAGTTCATTATGCCAGCCCACTCTTGGTAAATGTGTCAGGTTTTAAACTGAATTAGGTGGCAGGTGCATGGACCATTTTCCTGCCCCCCTTGAGACAGTAGAGGGCCAGCCATCACCTGATTCTACAGACAAATGTTTAGATTTGGTTTTCATATCGCACGGGCACAAGCGACAGCGTATTTAAATCATAAACAAGGCTTCCTGTGGGCCCTCGCCTATCCCTCTCTCTCCGTCCCCGCTCGCTGGCTGGCTGCGCTCTCACCACGTCGCCCGCTGCATGCTGGAGGTGGCTTTGCCCCCCCCTCCACAGCACCCACCGCAGCCCCCTTTCTGGTCCCTCTTCCTATCTGCCGTGGGAGTGTGCAGGATTTGGGCTCCCACAGGCCACCTCCGGGGTCCAGCCCGGAGCCAGAGGGAAGCCCAAACTCTTCTGCCCCTGTTCCAGGGACACTGCTCACAGCTGCACATCTCCAACTTCGACAGGGTCTGGATCGAGCCCTCCTGTAGCCAGTATTTTGTGATATATATGGGCTTAAAAATATTGAATCCAGACATCTGGTGTAAGCCTCCAGAAAGGCTTTCTACAGTGAAACAGTATTTAATCCTCACAAGCCTCTGATGACAAACATCACTGCAATTTCACAGAACTAGAGGCTGGATCAGAACAAACGGATGTGAAACACGTACGTATATCTATGTGTGTATATATACATACAAAACCACATATGAAAATACAAATATATCTACATATGTACCGGCATTTAAAAATTTTGCAGAGAATTCAAAGAAATAAGGTGAGAGTCTGCCAGGATAATTTGATATATAAGACTGAACTGCAGTTTTAAGGTGTATCTTTTATTTATTTTTCATCTGCATATTTTGCTTGAAAACATTTAGGTTTATAGTCTGCCAGGGCCTACAAGGATAATGCAAGATCAGCTGAACTTCAGATACTTTGGTTGCCAGCGCTCATTACTTAATCATGAGACACAGGACTATTAAGACTCTTAAAACTGAAAGCCTCGTTGTCTGACCAGGGAGGGAAGAGTTGGCATATGCCTTTGGCTGCATGCCTTATTTACGTTAATGAGCAAGTAAGATTCCTTCCCCCTGCGAGGGAGCTGAACATCCCTTCTCCTGAAACTTTTGGGATCTGCTGCCTGTGTTGTTTACAAAGGGGAGCCTTTTGCTTTTGGGCAGCATTTTGGACACACTTGGGTGCTTTTTTGCACTTGAGTCACTTAAATGATCTTAATTTTTTAAGAATGCCTTTGTAAGCCTGAAAATATCTTTTTTTTTTTCCCCCACATACTGAAGGTAAAGGCTTTGTGGTTTTCTGCTTAACAGCATCCACTCGCCTCTGAATTTTAACATAAAATATTTATCCCCATTCTCCAAGAATTTCAAAGGGCTGAACAAACACCAGCTAGTCCTTGCAACACTCTCTTGAAGAAAAACGTTATTGCTGCTCCTTGAAACTGAGAGCCAGTTCAAAAAAGGAGTGATGAGACCTGCCCAATGTCACAAGCAAGTCAGTGGCAGATTCACACTCCAGCGGGTGCTTTCACCGTCAGATAGCGCTTCACCCCCCTAACACAACATTGCTAAAGACACATTTGGCTCAGTTCACGGTTGTATTTCGTACACCTGTTAATATGGAGGTATCAAACCCTTTCTTTTTCTGGCTCCGATACAAATAGACCCAGGAAGTCTCACCCATAGACCCCCATCAAGAGAAAATGTTTCTTTCCCCTTTACACAAATCTGGAAAAACCAAGTAGGCTTATTCTTTGGGGCTATCTAAAGACTGCTGTGTGTCAACACACAAAATCATTTCTCACAGTGGTATCACTTGCTGGATATGTTCCTTCCCTCCAACTATAGCAGATGGTGTTTCATAGTTGGTCACAAATGGCTGTCAGCGAGCGTTTGTCTGCCTGCCAGTAACCTGTAGTTTGGGGACTCCCTCGGAGAGTGTACCAGCACTGACTCTGCTGATAGCAGCATCTGAGAAAATGATCCGTCCTTTCTTGTCAGGCACAAAATTAGCCATCTCACTTTCAAACTGTTGACAAGGGGGATATGAAAGAAATAAGGGTTGTGCCGGCCCAGATGATGTTTCTTCAGCTCTGGTTGGATGCAGCTAGAGCTGACTACAGAGGAGAAGCCGCCTTTACTGCAGCGAGTATTGACCTCTGGTGAAAGATGGAGATACGAGCATGGCCCCCTCCCGGTGTCAAGATTTTGCATGGCATTTCCACCACCGCCTTTCCCAAGCTCAGTTTAGATTTCTCTTGGCCAGCGTCAGCCACGGGGAGGAGATGACCTTTAGTGACATTGCCCTGTAGCAGGAAAAAGCCTCCGGCCGGCTGTAGGTCCCTGCGCAGCAGTCAGGTTTGCTGCAGACTTCCCGGGTGTGGGGAGAAGGCATCCAGCCAGCCCGGCGTCCGCTGTGACAGCAGCCTTGCCCCGGCGGCAGGGAACAGGAGGGACGGGAGAAACAGGAGACAGCAGTGACAGAGACCAAATACTGCTGTTCCCATCACCTGAGACAGAAAACAGTTTTGGAAGCTTTGCAGCAGCTTGTAGCAGCAGCCATTACCTTGCTGGTGCACACCCGCACTTCGAAGCACACACAGCCACAACCCCAAATGATTTATTTCAGCAGAGATCTTAAAGATGAGGCCATGGCGCAGAGCTGAAAGCTCTCCATAGCAGCTATCTCAGGGTCTTCTGCCCGCAGAGCAATTTCTGTTTAAAACCCTGAGTAGGATCCGGGCTGGTAAGTTCGGCTGGCCTCACTTTCCACCCTGCTTCAGGCAGGGGTCCCCTCCAGGTACATCATCTGCCCGGTGGAGGGGACGCGTGTAACTCACAACTGGGTGGCACCGCCGTCAAAGGGTTCTGGCGACAGGGTGCATTCCCAGCTCTCCAGCTTTCACACATGTAGGGAAGCTGATGTATGTATCAGTCCCATACAGCAAAAATCCTGCATTGGTCAGGGGAAAACCAGATTGTATTGGTGAGAGTTACTACGGATAGTAATTTTGCTAGTCCAGTTCTGTCCCACTAGAAGAGATTTAGCGAAAATCCAGTTTCAGAATTTCTCTTTCACAAAGAGTTTCTAACATTGCAAAATTCCTTTTCATCCTAAATGTACCTTCTGTGAGAGAAAAGTAGATTAAATAAATTAGAATTTTTAAAGTCCCGCAAAAGAGAATTTATAGCTGCTTTCAAAAACATCAGAATGATCCATCTGAAATGAAATATCCTAAAAAAGGCTGAATTACTTTTCTTCAACTTCCTTACTTTTGTCACTGAACTCATGTTAAAAATAAAAAGTACTAAAGAAGGCAAAAGTTAAAAGTTGAAACAAAGAGCATGGACCTTGTTGAAGTAGAATCTTCCAGTCTTCTAAAAATGAAATATTGTGGTAATTGGATTTCATTAAGATTGGTATCTCCCCCAAATCCACTTCTTTCAGTGCAAATTTTGTTTTCAAACGAATATTTTAAGCTACTTTATAGAATATTCATAAACAAAACCAAACTCACACAATAACTACACAACACTAATGACAACGATGACCCAGAACAAAAAGGACATTAATATTTTGCTTAGCTGGAATGAGGCTTGTAATGAAACTTCAACTACTTCAACAAGAGAGATTTTTTAAAGACTATTGAAGGTGGAATCTACAAACAAAGTTGAAAACCAAGTGTCCCATCATGGTCCTGTTGCACAAAATCTATGATTATATAGAGGAGAAGGAGAGGGTCCAGCAAAGGGCTACAAAGATGATTAGGGGATTTGAACATCTCTCTTATGAGGAAAGACTGAGGGACTTGGGTCTTTTTAGTCTAGAGAAAAGAAGATTGAGGGGGGATCTTATTAATACTTACAAATACTTAAAGGGAGGGTGACAGGGGGATGGGAACAGTCTTTTTTCAGTGGTGCCCAGTGAGAGGACAAGAGGTAACGGGCACAAACTTGACTATAGGAAGTTCCATCTTAACATGAGGAGGAACTTCTTTACTTTGAGGGCGGCAGAGCACTGGCACAGGCTGCCCAGAGAGGTTGTGGAGTCTCCCACTCTGGAGACATTCAAAACCCGCCTGGACGCCGTCCTGTGCAACCTGCTGTAGGTGACCCTGCTCTGGCAGGGGGGTTGGACTAGATGATCTCCAGAGGTCCCTTCCAACCCTGACCATTCTATGATTCTGTGATTCTGTGATTTTGTGATATAGCAGTTTTCCATCTTCTCTGGGTTTCAGTACTGGACTTTTGTTTTGATTTTTTTTTTTATGTGTGAATAAGTCTGTTTCTGTTCTTCTCTTTTGGCTACAAAGATTTTTCTGAGAAAAATAGATACAGAAGTTAGCTGGGGTAAGGCTGTCTGCCTAAGAATGTAACGAGAGTTTAACTCAGGTGCCCAGTGAGAATTATGGAAATGTCTGTTTCACTGCAGATCAGAATGAGTACAAAGAATGATGACTAGACTAAGCTTGATCCTCAGTTGGTGCCTTGTGCCCTGGCTTGCATCCAGCAATGCGTTTGAGCATGCAACCCGAGTATGATGCAAACATCTAAAGTTAAGTGCGTGTATGAATATTCTCGCCACATTTCATTTGGGAAACTTTCTAGAGCCTGGCTGAGAACAGCTGATTGCCTCCTTACATGGGTGCACCTAAACCTAGCTCAGCTTATTCTACTACCTGGTGGGCCATTAAGCCCTGTTTTTGGATTGCCCAGCTACATTCTTGTGTTTGTGTGTGTACTGGTCATACGAATGTGATGTTCATATCCTTGACCACTTGGAGATAGACCATCAATAACTTGATGACAGACATGCCCAATATCTGCAGCTTCTTTTTTTAGGGCCAAAGTGGAGGGTATTACACAACGAGTAGTCGTTTCTCAGACAGCACTGCTTCAGGCAAAGATCCAAAATGAAAAGGCTGTTGAAATCCCCCTGGAGCCCAACATTTTCATAACAGGGGCCATCTCCTCTTGGGAAAGTCCATGGGGGCAGAACTTGCTTTGTGGATGTTTTCAGAATATATCTCTAACGTTTTCTGTTTTCCCCTCTGGAAGTACAACAAGGGAGGGTAAACGAAAGGAGTGTTTGAAAAGCTGGAGAATGCAAGTGGTCAGGTGAGTTTAGGTCTTCCCAAACCACCTGTTTTTGTTCCAGTGTGCAAAGCACTCATGCTTAGGGAAAAGTGCTCCCCTGAATCAGTGTCTTCACTCTTATGTTACCTTGTTCATTTGACTAAGACCATTGGCAACGAGAGATAACATAGTGGCTACTTCAGTGGCCAGCCTGTGATCAGCCAGACGAACATTTCCAACACAGAGATCCCCTTTAGTCAGAAAAAAAGTTAAACCACTTCAGAGAAGTGTGGTCCATTGTGTGGCCCATCACTGGGGCCATCTTCAACAACACCTGCCACGGTCAACAGAGTTGGCTCCTCTAGATGAACGGGAGGTACACACAGAGTTTTGGATGTCACCGATTTGATCAAGAGAGTTGCCCTGAACCAGGAAGATGACATGGCCGTTGAGGCAGTCTGTAATGCTCTCATGCACTATGGGGAGCTCTGCTACCACACACACACACAGTGAATCATGTGCTAGTCCAGAACTCTGAAGGCAGGGATGGATCTGTGGGCTTACATGCATCAGGAAGTCCAGTAGTACCGCATCTGAGCATCTGGCTCTTTTCAGGCACCTGAGCATTTGAGCATCTGCCTCAAATTGGCAGTGGTCGATGTACAGGATGAACAAGCGTAAGGCAGTCTCATGGATTTGGTTAGGATAGAAGCTGAGGACACAGATGAAGTTAGGTGGGGAACACTGTAGTGCATTTCTGAGTTCTCCTACCACTCCACAGGCTGAATATTTAAAACTTAGTTTCCTGGCTTTCTAGTATCTACTTTTCTTGAACGTGGCCTTTTTTCCCTGCATTTCTCTCATTTACTTTACTGGGTCTGTTATCTTTAGTCAAACTGGATTTTTTTTTTTTTTTTTGCATGGGAATTTCATTAGCTTTTTGATAAAGTTGTCAAGGAAAAATACTGGTACTCTGCCATATGGAAGCATTTATTCACTACCAAGTATGTAAATTAGATTACACCCTTGATGGCAGCTGTGTTAATTAGCATATCTTGGTATCCTGCTTGCTAGAACTGGACCCAAAGTTTGTCTTTCTTTTTTTTCTTTTTCCCAAGCTACTCTTGAGGCCTTCACAAAACCCATTAACCTGACCAGATCTGCCTCAGAACCCCACAAGAGTCCCTCTGGGGATTAGAAATTCCTTGCAGCATTTGCCCTCTGCCAGGGTCTCTCCAGCTGAAGATCTCAGTGGGGCTGAGAAGATTAACAGGAACCCCTTTGGGGACTGAGGAGATCTGCTTCGCAACATGGCTTTAAATGTTGACCGGACTCATTATGAGGCACAGAAGCTCTGCAAGAGCCCTCAAGTTAATTAGGGGAACTTGCCAAGGCCTGTCAGACACTTGGTGATCGGCATTGGATCCTTCAGACTTTTGGCAAAGCTTCGGAGACAGCGACATGCCAGTGAAAAGCTCTGGCTGTGCTAAGTAACCACGAGCGCATTCCCCCAGAGTTACCACCATTTCTTGGAAATTGCAAAAGCAACAGAGCAATTCATGAGCTTCATAGCAAACCAGGTCTGATGTCTCTTACTCTCTCCAAAATTTGACCCCAACACCCCCCACCCCCCAATTCATGAAGTGGTCAAAATACCCCATTTTTCCAATGTCTTTGTCGCAGATTTGATGGAGTAATTTATATTGGTTAAAATAGCGGTCTCTTGCACCCTGGCCTGACACATTTGGAAAGCTTTAGGAAGCAATAATGGTATTTGAATATCCATCTTGAAAATCCTTGGAGTGAAGATTGGTACTTTACAGTACAAAATAGTGATAATTTTCCCCTTGAAAATCTGTTAGTCTCAACATAACACATTGTCAATCATTTACCAGCCAGGGCCTACAGATATTTCTAGGACAGTAGATGTTCACCTTTCCTGTAGAGTGTCATGTTTTCATCAAAAAATATAGATATTGTTATCAACAAGACAAAATAAACTTAGAAGACCCCAAAGGATATGGTTGACAGCAGCATCAATTCTTCTCAAGAATGGGACTTTGCAGAGGAGACATGAACCAGAAATGCCAAATGTTTGTCATCTTTAGTCGTAACACAATTTACAAAAATGAGGATGCTAATTTTATCATTGCAGCTAAATTTCAACCACCTCCCACATGTTCAGCCAGGTTTGGCCTTGCATGCAGCAAACAAAAGTTGACAGCGTTGTTGATAGTGTTGGGTCTAAGGAACATGTTCCATTATGTGCAGACGTGTTAACCTTCGCTTTCATCAGCTCAGTTATAGGATGCTGGCTGGTGTTTTGAGCTTTTAATTTGATGCCTCTTCCTTCACTGCAATTTGATGTGTATGTCCAGCCTCATAATGCAATGTATCCTCCCACCCACAACCTTATTGCACTTCGCCCTGCTCTCATCTGTCCAACCAAGAGCAGCAGTAGAGGAGAAACTTGAAGGAAATTTAGGAGATTATCCTTGAAGGAAATTTCAGAGATTATCAGCCTCATTCTGCAAACATTTCTATGGAAAAGACTCCTGCAGACGAACCACCCTCAGCAAACACAATGCTCAGCAACAGATTTTAAGGGCACTGAGAAAGAAAAGTAACTCTCTCCTGTGCAGTCTCCACACAAGACAGTATGACTTGGATTAGGATGTAAGTGATAAAAATGCTTTCCAGCACTTTTGTTTTGCAGTAATTTCTGAATACAGACGTTATTATTATCCAAGTATTTGACCATTATAGAACATGTTCTGGTTCTTTCAATTAATTTTAAAGTGTGTTTCAGGGATTGTTTGGCTGATTTGGTATTTTCATGGAAATATTCTGCTTCATACCCTACATTTCACTGACTAATTTGAAGACAGTACCAGGGGTGGGGCTTGTACATGTCTAAGTACATACCTGCAGAAATGAAACTTTGGATGTGACCTCAGTATGACACCCTCAGTCTTTTCCGTATTTGATAACAGCATGAGGATCAAGACAGTTTGGGGCTTTTAGTATTATACAGCCCCAGACTGCTTCCTGTGTCACACGTGTGCTCACCTGTTGGCTGACCATGCCGCTGATGCCTACGCATTTCAGTATCTACAACTTGGCTGGCTCAGGATGTTCTTGCCCCCTTCACCAAAACAGCAAACTTAAGTTTTAGTCAGATACTTAATCACAGAGCTCAAAATAAACCCGTAGTAAAGCCAGATATTGATACTCAGCTTCAATAGGCTAAGGTGTCACTGGATGTGATGACGGTTTAGGAGGTGGTAAGCAGGAGCTACGCTCCCCTTGCTGCATGGATCCACCTGCAGCCTTGCATTTGTATGGCACTGATGCCAAAGGTTTGTGGCCCATGATTCAGGGTCCTCAGTACAACTCTAAAATTGTTGTTACTGTTGACTGATGATGGTGAAGATGATTCTTATGCTGCTGTTAATTCTTCAGGAAACTGAAAGTCTTACATCAGATGTACGCACAGGACGGGTCATAGTTAAGGGAATGAAACATCCATTTTCTTTATCTAAAACTTCTCACTTTTCAAACTCAATTCTCCACCAGTGTAAGAACATGTATCTTCTTCCCTTCTGTGAGTATACTTCTGCTGTTTCCTCCTTGGTGCCCAGACTCCTTGAACACCCTGTCCAGCCACTCTTCCCTAACTGGTTGTAATTCTTGAGCTGACTGGTACAACTGGGAGACAAACTACACTCTCATACTCACTGACACATTTAATTAATGCTCTGTCTATGCAGACTGACTCATTAGATTGTTATAAAATTTGTGTCAATGCCAATGAGCATAAGTATTGATACTTAATGGCATCACAGAACAGAAGTTAATGAGTACAGGGTAATCCTAACATACAGCAGAAATAGTTACTTCCTCAATTTATTGGTGTGGATTCTGGGGACTGATTAGCTTAAGTATTAATTAAAATATTAACCATGATTCCTTCACCACATCATTTCTTCAGCTTTCTGCATTGGGCCCATTTACATACTTAGCTAAATACTTGTTTAATTTCATTGCAGTTCAGGACAGTATTTATGCCTGCATTTAACTTCAATTATATACCAAAGTACTCTTCTGAATATGGATGTTTTCTCAATTTGGGTTTTTAATTTATATTTCATACCATTTTTTTCCTTCAGTCATTTCTCAGACATTGTTTTCTTTCATTAAAGATGGGTAAAAATAGGAATTAAAAAAAAATAATTGTGAGCCTTTTTTCTTTCCAAATTAAAAAAAACCCAAACAAACAACTTAATTCTCATTTTATTAGCACCAAAAGCCAGATGTTCTTTGCTGGTTTTAAGTACCCTGAGCTGTATCTGTTCACTGAAGTTTAATGCTGGGAAGAGCAGTCAAGTAATTCAAAAGGTTTGATCTTGGTTTTAATTTTTTGCATTAACCATAAACCAGTTTACTCTCTTGAAAACAACAATTTGTACAGTGGTTAGAATCAATAAAGGGAAAGACATTTTGCAAAGCATTTCAAGGAGTTTTTCAGCTGTAAACTACTCTCACAGAGGCAACTAGGGATTACTAAAATAAACTTCTTTGAATGATATTACTAAAGGAAACTCATTTGCTTTTCCAACCCATGCTATTTTACAGATTTTTGTATTGCAGCCTACCTTTTAAAATTGTTTTCCAAATGCCAATGCCAGTAGATAGAGCCTTGGAAGTTCTGGGCAGCGTAATGACGACAGCAACGCTTGTCTACCTGCATTGTCTGACAGTGTTTACCACAGGGCAGAAGCCAGACCAGAGGTTGCAAAGGCATTTTCCATATACTGCTGTGAGAAAACCAGACCCGAAGACAACTACTACTGACTGTTGAGTCAATCGCTTAATTTTTTTTGCTCTTGCCATCCATGCAATACTAGTAGCTCAGGAAAATGAATTCCAGCTTGAAATTTTGCTGGAAATATTTTCTACAACACTCATGCTAATATGCATGCAAGTGTATATATGTGTAGTCAGGCATGTGCATGGGAATGCGCTCAGTTTCCACTCAGAGAGGCATCATATTTTGCGGTGAAACAACCCATCCGTTGAAGATGAGGCACTACTTTTTCATCCCTAGCCATTGCCTGGTCCCTGCCCAGGACTGTCCGCCTCTCCCCAGGGATTTGCCAATGGTGCCTCAAGCAAAACCACAACGGTGGCTTTGAGAAGGATCTTTTTGGTTGATGACTTTTCAGGCGAATTTTTCTGCCTCTCAAAATGGGCTGTGTTCTCTGAAAGGTGCAGTTAGTTGGGACCTCGTGGACTTCGCAAAGGGATCATCTTTGAATATCTGCTGTCCCTTTTCTCTCTTAAATGACATTGGACTGGGCAGGTCCTCCTGGTTAAAGTCCACGCCCCATTTTTACACATTTTTTTCACTGTGTGATTGGGACGCTGGTGTTGTCTCCTGTTATGACCAGAGACCTGCTGAAAAGCGGAGCAGGTTGTGCCACAGGCAGCCATGGGGAATGGGAAGTGGCGTGCCAGTGCAGGACACGTATCTCATCTTGCCGGAGTCGGCTGAAAAGCTTTTGAGATTAAAAAAAATCATTGCAGAGGTGCTCGGGAAGCATAGCGAGCGCGAGCCTGGCTTTTTCTGGTTTCCCTTAAAGGCAGCAACCCTCAGCTTCAGGGAGGCAGCACGGGTTTTGTCGGTCAGGAAGCATCTTCCCCCAGCAAAGATTTTGGTGAGCAGCGTGTGTGTGGGTAGAGCGTGCCGTGGGAGACTACCGCGGGCTGATATGAGAGATGATATCGGAGATTAGTTAACCGTATGGGCTGAGTCCCTGGGGAGGTGTGTGAAATGAATCAGATTAAACAAAATTGATAATGTGAATACTTAATCAAACAGACAAAGGTAGTCTGCACAGCTAATTAGGGGCAAATAGAGCGTCCCTCTTGTACCTCATTTAACTGACAAATTGTGCAGACAGTTTTAATGGGAGTCTGTTTAGCAAAGAGAAGGCTGTACAGTTGACAGCTTGGCAAAATGTGGTTTCTGTAACACCACATGATGCTTATGGAAATTAGCCTGGTGCAGCTGAGCTCCGAGTAGGTGAGAGCTGCCCAAACTCTGGTAAAATGGTAAAATGGACCTTTTGTAGGCCTCTGCTCCTGATTTCTTAAAGGGACCTAGCTGTTTTTCTGCAAGCTGGCAAGGAACATTTCTGAAGAAACGTAAAGGATCGCTATGATACCAGAAAGAACCACTCTTGTAGCCAAGAAGGCAGATAAAAAGTTCAGACTACAACACCTTAGCTTATTGCAATTTTCTGGTTGGATTCTTTTTAAAAACAGTCACTTTTGCAGCTTCTTGGGAGGTGTGTAAGTATGAATTACTGTCAGTGGTTTACATATGAAGAAAACAAGAGTGCAAAGGAATGAGCTGAGTCCTGCAATATGGGCCAACACCAGGGCCAGGCTGAAGACTGAGGAGTCAGCCAAACCTGAGCCCACAGCCTGTCTTCTGGTACAGGAGGGTCTCTGTGGGACTGCGGAGTGACTCAACAAATACAGGTCGCCAGTTTCTTAAGCCCTGAGTCAAGCTGTTCTACATTTTCTGATGACCCCTTCCTCTGCATCCGTCACCTATCCTTCTCCAAATTAGCCATATCCCTTCATTGCCTCTCCTTGTGTGTGTTGCAAGGCCCACATACCTAGCTGTCTTCCAGAGGCAGATGAAGATGTTTGGAAATGTTGTAAAGTCTGATGAGAGACTTTATAAACATGAGTTGGAGACTGATCCCTTCAGGAAAGTGAGACAAGTGGCCAGCCCTGGTTAGTTCCCAGTGGCCTTCACCAGATCTTTCATGAGCAGTTGCTATTGCACTTGTGTAGGAAAGCAAAGAACCTTGCTGGTAAAGGGAGAACAGCTAAATATGTCTTAAATTTGTGAAACTGTATTCAAGCTTCTTCTCTAGTTTTGCATCTGTATCTCTTTATAGGTCATAATTTCTAGCGTGTTAAATGGGAGCGACTTGCGAGAGGTTTAACCAGGGAGTTTGAGCAGATCTCTCTGTGTTGGTTCTGCTCAAAAGACTGCTCTGCCTTGCGCTGTTATCAGGAGCAAGGGGAGTAGACCTGTTATCCCTGCAAGACCAGGTAAGGGTAATACAAGTTTTGCTGGAAGTCATTGTCTGGGACATGGCACCCTCTGTGGTTAAGCTTCTCTTTTAGTTTCACTGGCCACTAAACATCACAAGAATTTGGTGAATGTGTATGAGTGCATCCATGGGTGTGCATATCTGTGTGTGCACATACATTCATTCAGACAAGCTACACATTTTGATCGTAAAATCAGCATACTGTAATGCTTAGAGAGTGAAAAGGGTGGGGCTGTAGTGTGAATGGTTACTCTCCACTTGATGTTGGCCATTTCACTTGATTCTTCTGTACCTCAGTTTCTACACCTACAAAACAGGATTATCCTTGCTACCTCAGAGCACTATTAGGAAGAAATGCCATCTTTGCCATGATCCCTGGTGGTGAAGCACAGGATCTGGCATAGATCAAATTCTTAGCTAGTGAAAACCAGATAGCCAAAATCATGTGTTGAAGGTGTCCAGGAAGAAAATCCAAAGTTCAGGGCATTTGTGGCTTCTGCTTTTGTGACTCATTTGGGAAGCACGTTAGCTTCCTTCCCTTCCAGCCAAGTGGCGCTTATCACCTCAGCACTGCAAGGCCTTCAGCAGAAGAAAAATTGAGTGCCGTCATCTCCAAAACAGCGTGGAGTGTTGTCACATTTGACATCTGACTTATGCTTACACATCATCCACTGTTGAAAGGCATGAGTTTATGATGGAACATAAAGATGGTAAACACATGCCCTGAACTGAACATTTCAGGAGTGAAGTGTATTATATGTGTAATAAAGCTGCAAAGACCAGGCGCTGCCTGGAGCTAATGCCTTGGCTGAATGCACTTCCGTAGCTCTCCTTGTGGAGCTCTGTCCTTGCAAGGAAATTCCTTAATACGGAAATTGTAGAGAAACTAATTAAAAGGTGGGAAAGAATGGAAATTATTTAATCAAACCAATATTATATGCCAGTTACAAAACTTAAAATTTGATCCTTGTATAGTTGTGGATTATTTTGGCCTGTTTGTGAGAGGCTTTTTCTTTCATATCTTCTCAAGGAACCTTCATAATATGTAAAGCCATCCAATTCATTTATTGAATAGTTTCACATGTTTGGGCAGAAGTCTGTGTAAACCAGCAATTCCCAATCTGGTCCCTAGTGACTTACTCATCTTAGCCTACCTCCACTAATGTGAAATGGGGGTAATGGAAATTTCCTACAGTAATACAAGTGTTTGAGTGTGCCAGTTAGCACTTGGAGAACAAAAGAATGAAGGAAAGAAGAAAAGAATGAATGAGAGAATGAAGGAATGAACAGGCAAAGGAACAAAAGAGAAAGAAATAGAAAAATTATGGGGAAGCTTCTGTCTGATGGCTCCAAATCCCTCTCCTATACCTCTGAGGAGCAGCCTTTCTGTCAGGTGGACACAATCCAGCTATCACAGTAGCTGAAAAAGCCTTTGGGAGGCAGGAGGATTTCTTTTTTTAACCTCTTCTCCAACTTGTTAAAGCCTGGGAAAATCCCACCAGCTCCCTCACGAAACGCTTGCCTGAGCAAAAGTTTTTCCAGAGCATTTCATGAGTCTCACATAATTGAAATAGGAGGGGGTTTGAGCCTGTTTCAATAGAGCAGTTTGAGTTAATTGATAAACCTTCCCTTTTTATTATCAGTGCTACCCTTCTGTCTGAAAGGCAGGGAGATTTCCTTATGGGATTTGAGCAAATATTGGAAATTGCAGTGGCAAATTAGCAAGGGCCACAAACCAGAAGTGACAGCTCAAGGAGGCTGGTGGAGGGAGTGGAGCAATCCCTTACCAGAAGCAATTGGCCAGACTTATCATATGGACTAATCACAACAGAGCTGGTGAAATAATGGGCACCAGATGTTAGCGCTTTGTAGACTCTGGCTCTCTGGAGACCAGCTCCGCCAAGCGAGCTCCCCGGGAGCAGGAGCATGGCTCTCTCATCTATTAATAGGACAGGGGGCTGCTGGTCAGTGCCTATTCCACGTATCTAATTGGTAATGCTGCAGCCCCTTTCCCCACCTTAAGGAATATTTGCATTCATGAGGAGCATTTCCATAGCTTGTATGCCTTAGATTCACAGCACTGTGTTTTGTTAAGGGAGATTCTTATGAGTGAGTGAGTGAAAACGAGCCATGCAATAGAGCAAATCATTAGTGCTTGCCTCCACAGAGGTCTTTAATAGGGATGCTTCTTAGCAAAGTGCTGAATATGCCCTCGCAGTCTTCTACAGCTGCAAAGATTTTACTGGCACGGAGGGTAGGAGGGAATGGGCTGGGAATGTGTTTCCCCTAGGGGCTTTGCAGAGAAAGCCCTAAACTGCTCCCCAGAGCCCAGGAGCTGCAAATCCACACAGGGAGCAAAATAGACTCCCCTCTTGCTCTCACATGCCATGCTCCTGTCCCGATCCAATATCAGGAAGGTTTCGTTATGGTCCCAGGGACGAGATTAAGATGCTGAAATCAGTCAGATGTTGTACAACCTTTTACTTTATTTTCCAAACAAACCGGGGAGAGAAGATTAAAAGGGAGGTGGAGTGAAGGCAAAAGGGGAAGGGAAGAGGGATAAGGAAAGGAAGAAGANAGAGCTGCAAATCCAGACAGGGAACAAAATAGACTCCCTTCTTGCTCTCACGTGCCACGCTCCTGTCCCGATCCAATATTGGGAAGGTTTCGTTATAGTCCCAGGGACGAGATTAAGATGCTGAAATCAGTCAGATGTTGTACAACCTTTTACTTTATTTTCCAAACAAACCGGGGAGAGAAGATTAAAAGGGAGGTGGAGTGAAGGCAAAAGGGGAAGGGAAGAGGGATAAGGAAAGGAAGAAGAAAAAGACAGAGAGAGTGAGAGAGAGAGAGAGTTGGCTATTACCGCTCCGAGTCCGATGGTTCTCTGCTGATTCTGTCCAAAGTCACCAATTGTGACATGCTCTGTCAAAGCTGGGATCCGGGAAGGCATGAGGCAGCGAGGAGATGGGGAAGAAAAGAGCCAGCCCCGTCAAAGGGTGCGTGCTCATTATATAGGGCCTTACGCATGCGCAGATCACAAATGTGTACATGCGATTCATGCCAGATGCGCTGTTCCCCTAGAAGCCTTCTCCTGTGCTTTTCACGCCCCTGGTCCCCGTGCAGGCACATGAGGTTGTCCATTCCAAAACTGTGAAGAGGATGGTCTTCTTGGAGCACGATGCTTGATTTCCGGAGATGGTGGTACAGCGGCAATGTCAAGACAAAACCGCATCTGATCCTGGTTCTCTACACCACTCCGTGGCTTGACATTGCAGCTTGGTGGCAGAGGAAGAGAGAGAGAGAGAGAGAGAAAGAGGGAGGAAGGAAAGAAAACATAGAGAGAAGTGGGAAAGTTGGGGAAAAGGGCGGAGGGGAAAAGGGAACAATATGGGTTTGGGTAGGAGAATGCTTTAACAGGGACTAAACAAAGATATTGCTCAATGCAAGCTTATTCTTGGATAGTTTCAACAGTGTTTAACTTTATGGAACAAAACATCGGAATTAAGTTGACAAGGTAAGTAATTGTTACAACAAGTATAACATGGCTGGCAAGTATGATATGCAATTTCTTCCTTCACATTAAATTGGGAGTGGGTTTAAATGATAGCAGCCGAGGTTGGTTGTGGCCGATGGATGGAACGGATTTTCTTTATGCCATCAGGGGAGGTGGTAGGAACAAGTTGCATATTTGATACAACGTGTCGGATTAGCTGAACGAAAAAAGGAATTATACAAGGTAAAAACAGTAGGGCAGCAACAACACGTAGTAAATACAATGTTAACTGTTTGACCCATGGTGCCCCTGGTAGCCAGGACCGCAAATTGCCGCTCCTGTCATCCCAGGTCTGGACGGGGACTTGGGCTATTTTTCTAATATCTTTGGTTAATTGGAGAACTACTTCACCCACGTTGTCTATTTCCAAGCAACAGTTAGAGATATTCAATTTTCCACCAACCCCTCCCTCTTCAGCCAACAAATAATCTAGAACCATGCGGGGTTGAAGGATTGCCGCGTGCATTTGTTGAGATTGTTGATTTAGCAAATCTATTGCATCAGCGGTTTTGTTGGTAATGATTTCTAGAGCCGCTTGTAGCCTAATTATTCGATTTAGGTTATGAATAGGTTCTCTTGCCCCCCGCAATGGGCTTGTTAGGATTCCAAGTTGCTGCTCCATAATGTTGAATTATTCGTTCGGGGGGCCACTCATTATCCCCCCATTTTTGTGTCCCACCCAAATTTACCTTCATGGATCGCGTCTTACAGGCAGTGCTTCTATCCCCGAGGTTATCATACACTTTTACACCTAATCGGGGTCCACCTGTTTCTGGTAAAAGGAAGAATAAAGGTTTGATGATCCCCACATAACAAACTCCCGACCACCCCGCAGGTAAAGATTTATATACTGTGTGCCCACAAATCCAATAGTGTCCCTTTTTAGTTCTATTGCCCTGGGCAAATGGCCCATTTTTCCCTGGTGGAAATTGAAAATAAGTTGTGTTTCTGTCACCCAAAGGGCTGAAAAAGGTGGTTGCCCCATCCCCCATCTGGCCAGTGCAATACCATGCCCCAGAAGTGCCCTTCCATTTGCAGGTTTTTTTTGTAAAGAGGGTAAATGGGTCGCTCGAGTATTAAGGTTTCATTTTTGTTTGACCAATATCCCTCAAACCCTTGATTACGTCCCACCTCATTCTGTGTAATGGCCATAATTTGGGCCCCTGTATCAATTAAAAAGTTTACGGGCCTTTTCCTCGGACCCACTGCAACGGTAAGTAGTAAGTCTCCTTTATTATTGCAGGTGAGTTGTCGAATAAACATCCACCCTCCGCCTCCCCCCTCACCCTGAGGGGACGGAGGATTTAGTTTTCCACCACCTTCTTGTTTCCTTTGAACCCTTTCCCCATGTCCGCGGGTGGCACCGAAGGCGGGTTCAGTCTGGGTGGGGTCCTTGTCCGGACCACCTTTGCACTAGGAGTTCTAACTTTTTGGTGGGGAGCCCATCCATTAAGTCTCGGGGCACCCCCTTTTGCAGTCCCATTTGCCGCAATCCTTGTCGGGTCAGAGGTCTCTCCCTTTTGGGTGGGTTGGGGCTTCTTCCAGAAAGAGCCGACGATTTATTTGTCAGCTCCACCACCCGTACGGCTCTAGTTTCTACCTTTTGGTAGGTCTGACCTACTGGCCCGTATTTCCTTACATAATTTATTAATTCCTGGGCTATGTCCCCCCAGGTCCATACCTTTCCCCCCGCCCCGCTGCTGCTCCGGTGTTACCATCCCCTCTAGGGGAGCTGCAATCCGCTCTTCACAAGACACACTTTGAATTCCCTCCTGCAACTGGATCCCCATAGGTTTTAGTGAGTCAGGAAGTCCTCTTATCCGAGGCGTCATTCGCTCGGGGTCTACTGGTAATAATATAGGGGAGCTTAGGTTTGGTTTGAGTTCCTGATCATACATCATTTTTAGGCAAGCCACCTTCTGTACACTTTCCAATAATTGATCGACAGAACCGGTTGTAGCTAGGGGATCCCCCCTCTCTAATGGGTTCAGCCTCCCCACCCAATATGTGGCCCTCTGGGTCAAAGACCATGGGGCTCGGCGGTCACCTGTTGTGAGGAAGACGCCGGGGCCCCAATATCCCTCTGCTTCTTTTTCTGATAACATCATGCCATTTCCCCCCGACAGGGATATCCTCCACACATATTCGGTTTCGGACTCCCTTGCCATCCTAGCGAAATCTTTTCGTAGTTTGGCCAATTCAGTGGCGGTAAAGGGGATTTCTTTGGTGACAACTTGGGGGCGGTTGTTGTTATCATCTTCATATATATATTCTGTTTTTACCAGTGGGTACATGTGAGGGGGATCATCTGTGGCGTCTTTTAATTTTTTTAAATCCCTCTGAGGGTAAATTGGGCGCACCCCTTCCTCCTCCAGCATCACCTTTGTCTTGGGGGTGTCTACCTCCTTCAGAAGCTGAATTCTCAGCTCCTCTTTCAATATTAAATTTTGGCACTTCTCCTCCTCTAGCGCCCACTTGGTTTCCCGTAATTGTTCCTGCAGCAGCGTTATTGCCGCTTGTATCGCGGCAGCCACAGCCTCCACTTGGCAGGGCACCTGTCTCCTGTCCTCCACCGCAGCTGCCAAGCACGCTCCTAGCACAGTACAAGCGACAGCTTTCCCTTTTCCCTTTTTAACTCTAGCTTCCTTATGCAAGACCACTATTCAGTCTACCACACTTTGCAGTTGGAACCAATGGTCCCGTGCCCAACCTCGTCCCGAGAGTGAGGGGTGAGAGCGAAACGTTTCCAAAAAATCGTACAATTTTTCTGTTTCTTCACAAGAATTGCCTGCCTTTTGGGAGGCCATGTACTACAAAGGAGTGTTCGTCCCAGGAGGGTCAAACCTTAAAAAAATAGAAAAATAGAAAAATTTCCCCTTTACACTCCCAGGAGGCCAAGCCGTAACCCACTACTGAACAACAAGTGGCCTACAAAGGGGATATCGTCCTGAGGAGGTCACACCGTAAAATCCAAGTTTCCCCTATACTTCCTCAGGACGCCAAACCATAAATGAGTATATAAGTTTTATCACAACATTCACTCCTTCCTTACGTTTCGTTCGTCCCCGGCTGCTTCCCTCGCAGGAGAGCAGAACTGCGGATCGAAACTCCGCACTCGCTTCATACTTGTTTGTACATCTTGTTTACACACAATCGCTCAGCACACCAGAAGGTTGTACGACACTCTCGTCTCAAGGGATCCTGTCCATGACACCAATTAGATGTCCTGATCCAATACCGGGAAGGTTTCGTTATAGTCCCAAGGACGAGATTAAGACGCTGAAATCGGTCAGATGTCGTACAACTTTTTACTTTATTTTCTGAACAAACCGGGGAGAGAAGATAAAAAGGGAGGTGGAGGGAAGGCAAAAGGGGAAGGGAAGAGGGATAAGGAAAGGAAGAAGAAAAAGACAGAGAGAGTGAGAGAGTTCGCTATTACCACTCCGAGTCCGATGGTTCTCTGCTGATTCTGTCCAAAGTCACCAATTGTGACACGCTCTGTCTAAGCTGGGATCTGGGAAGGCGCGAGGCAGCGAGGAGATGGGGAAGAAGAGGAAAAGAGTCAGCCCTGTCAAAGGGTGCATGTTCCTTATATAGGGCCTTGCTCATGCGCAGATCACAAATGTGTACGTGTGATTTGTGCTGGATGCGCTGTTCCCCTAGAAGCCTTCTCCTGTGCTTTTCACGCCCCTGGTCCCCGTGCAGGCACACAAGGTTGTCCATTCCAAAACTGTGAAGAGGATGGTCTTCTTGGAGCACGATGCTTGATTTTGGGAGATGGTGGTACGGCAGCAATGTCAAGACAAAACCGCATCTGATCCTGGTTCTCTACAGCTCCCAGACCAGGTCTGGCCGCGAGCTAGCCTTATAGGATTAGTTTACGCCTCTCTAATTATTTGTACTAAGCTTGCTTGACAAGAGAGGGATTTGCAGCTAAGCCTCTGCTCAGAGTGCTGCCACCGGCGCTGCTGTCAGCTGCAGCGCGCTGAGCTGTGCCACGGCTCGGCTTGGAGGGACGGCACGGGTGTGGGTTAGGTTTTGTGCAGGGGTTCAAACCTGGCGAGGCAGTCAACCTGGTGGGTGGGCAAAGAGGGTCGGGGACCTTGCCTAAAGCGGAGATGGCACAGAAGACAGTCACAGAGTTAAATATAACTGCTACTTAAAAAAGGATGAATATATCTGTAAGCCATGACTGCTGTGGTTTGTTCTAAGGGAGCCACGTCTTGAGCCCCATGGCTGCCAGCGCAGGGCACAGAGTGGAGCTCCTCCTCCTGTCTCCAGCACTGCCAAACCATCTCTGCTCTTTCTCCCTTCCTTTTCCCCTTCCCCCACGGTGGGCTGGCACTGACTGACTGTGGTATCAGCCTGACAGATGGGAGCCGTCTCTCCTACGTGATCTGTCCGTCTCCCAGCACAGGGCTTCCCAGGCTTTTTCACGGGCAGAGACCCATCTCTGCAGACTGATTATAATGTGGATGGCCTTTTAGGATATTAAGCAAATAACAGAAACTTTTTCCTACAGTTTAAAAATCTTCAGGCAAAACATCTTACGGGTCCTGACCACTCTGCCCAAAATCAGAGGCGCAGGCAGCCCTGTCTCTGCTTACCTGTGTCCTCCTTGGCTGAGAAGAAAGGTGCTCTGATGAGGAAGACCTATAATCATAACTTATATACTCATAAATTATATAACAATTACAGAATTATAGGAACAATCTTAGATATCTTTAATAGAAATATATAGAGACATCAGTACATTTGTGTGCTCAGAGTAAGACTACAGGGCTTTTGGGTCACAGTGGGCTTCTCTGGGCAGGAGAGAATGGAGATGCCACTGCCCCATCCCTACAGAAAGGACCTAACACCTCTTCTCTGGGAGCTTCTGTAAGCAAAAGTGAGAGGGTAAAGCTTGGAGCTTATAGAGCAGATTTCAAGGGTAAATGGCAACCATTAATTATTCTGTGACTTCGCAGTGGGATTTCAGAGCTCCTCTCTTTGCTTGTGTGATGCTCCTTGGCATCAGCGGGGTTTGCCAGAACTTCCGTTGTTCTGGGCACCTCCCTTTTGGGCACCATGAAGGCCCTTGGGTTTCAGAAAACATTGAGTGCTTCCTTTTTGAAGATGAAGAGAACTTCACATTTTGTTTACTAAGAAGGCCAGGTCACGCCAGGCACTGGAAACCATTTACTTATGAAATCCCAGCCCCTGGGTTTTAAAGGGAATGGCAGCCGAAAAAGAGCTACCCTCCTGAAAGGGACACTGACAGTAGAAATTACTGGTCATGTGGCTCCACTCATTCATAGCTGATAAGGACCTGGCATCTCATAGACAGTGGATGTTACCAGATTTGTTATCACAATCATTAGAACCAGTTCACTGTTCCTGAATAATGCACTTTCTTTTTACCGTCACTTTTAATACTAAACTACATTCACTTAACTTTCCCTCCCTCCCCTGTATTAAGATTTCAGTGGTATTTCTTTATAAAAATAAGAGATTTTTTCCTAGGAATTTTTTTAGGAATATTTGTGTGTGTGAGAGAGCTTAGAAAAGCTGAATTGGTGGAGGAAGAAGAACTGACAGTTTCCATTTAAATACCAAATGTCTCTTCTTAACTTCAATCTGCATCTAAAACAAAAAAACCCTGCAAGACACAGACATTCCTTGCAGTCATTAACGCTATTCCTGCGGTCCCCCAAGAGTCGTAGTTTTTTCTTTTGACACTTGAGATCAAACGATCAATCAGCGAATACTTCCCCCTGTATCTGGATTAGCAATCAGTTGTCATTCTCCAGCATATGCCAGGAACATCTTCCCCTCCCCTCTACAGGATGCATTTCAACTTGAAACAGCAGCTTAGCCTTTGCGATAGCAATCACAAGCCCAACGATGTCTGGTGGACGTTGGCAGGAATGTCCCAACCAGAGAGAAGGGAAAAAGTCAGAGGGTTTCTGTCAACTCCTGACAGTGGCAGGAATGTCCCATTTTCCTGATGAGCTGCCTTTCAAGTCTTGGCAGAGCCATTACCAATTCTATGGCTGCATTTCCCTGCATTTGGGGCCATCTGTCTTTACTCCTTCCATTCTGAAGTCAGAAAAGAAAATTATTTTCACATTAGCAACTCATTAAATGCCCCCAAACTTGTAGCACAATCACTGCTGGAGCCAAACCCATTGTTTTTACACTTCCAAATACCTACTTGGAGGCATTGTTCGGAGAGTGGGGGCTGGCTTGCAGGACCTTCTGTCATGCACATGGGCAAGTGGGTGGGGTGGAGCCCTGTCACCCTCATCCATCATTCTCCATCAATGTCACCACCACCTGCAGAGGCATTACCCCCAGTCAGTCACTCACTCGATCATTTCTTTCTGTCCATCAACACGAGCAGAAGGAGAGGATATGAGTAGTCAGTATCAAAGCTGGTAAGATTCCTAAGGCTTAAGACAGTGAGATATTGAAGAGCATCCGATGACTTAGGGAAGCTGCACTTTGAGCTTAGTTTTTCAGCACAAAAAAAGCCCTCAGGGAGTCAGGTACAGTGCAGATACTCGCTGTGCAAATGCTCAGGGATATTGCTGATTAATCCATGCAAAAATAAAGTGTCTTTGGCTGGGGAAAGGCAGAAAAGCTGTTGTTTCAACAAAGCTGTGGTTTCAGCAGAGTCTCATCACCCACTTTTGTGTTTCTTTAGCTCATGGTGAGAAGGCAAAAAAAGAGGTTTCTTTTGAAGACCTGGCCCAAACTCATCCTGAGATCTCCTTCCAAACCCCTCAGTTTCCCCTCCCTGGAACGAATTACTCTCTACCTCACCAACCGAAAGAGTCTGACCAGCAGGTGCGGGCAGAGTGGGATACCCAGCAAAACCAGTAGGCAGTGCTGCCCCAGCAGCCCCTCAGCAGGCAACCCTGCTGGAGAAGGCGGTGCCGACCGCAGTGTCCCTGCACTGGCAAAAGTATGCTGAAGAGCAGCGATGGGAGAGCCATTTGTGTGGGCCAACCCACGAGAGAGCAAATGCATTTCTGTGCTGCTTGGCTAAGCCTGTGCCAACATCTGAGCAACTTTTAAAACTCCAGCCTCTGAACCAGCCACTGAAATTCTCTTTGGGAATAGCCCCGAGCTCCCAGAGCCTGCCCAGCAGCTTTAAGCAGATGGTGGACGTGGTACCCTCTCTCCACAACTTTTCTGAAGCGGTTGTGTTACTGCGGCTTTCCTGAGAGCTGTCGTGGGCCTTGGGAGATGCAGCTGCATTTTAGGGGCTGAGCAAAACATTTCCTGCATTGCATATGAAAAGCCTTCTGGGAATCGGAGGGTATTAATCAATTTTAAATGTACCATTCCTTGCCTTTAAAAATCAGAGCTCCTTGCACATTGTCAAAGCCTCCACGAGCCCTTTCTGTCCCTGGAGTCGATCACTGTGAAATGAGGACATGTCACAGCATAGCTTATTAGGGGAACTGGGGTGATTCCGTTTGTTTGGATTTGTACAGAAAAGGGTTTTTCACAGGGGCTGTGCTTTGACAGTCTCGTCCTCCCCCAGGCTGGTTAGCATTTAGCAAGGAGCGGCTGACAAAGCTCCTGGGCCACGGAGATCCACAAGGTGCTTGCAGCTGGCACAGATACCTCATTAGAAATTCATTTTTTCCTGTCATAATAACAAAGTGCAGAGCAGCGGTGGCAACATAGTTTCGTATGGGAAAGCACACAAAAGGGGACAGCTGAAAGAAGCTGTGCTTTTCTCCTGTATTTCCAGCCCCGACAGAAGCATCTTCAAAGGGAGCAGCCTTGCCCGTCCGCCGCACCCTCTTGGCCTGAATCGCTTGAATGGCATTTTATACACCTACTGCACCCTGGGGCCAGCCGGCCCCCGGGGAAACCCATTCACCCGGCCCCCGCGCCTTCTACCCAGCGTTTTGTTGTCTCCTACCCTGCGGAAGCAGCGGGCAAATAAAAATGACACTCCCGGCTTGTGAATATCAGCTCCCTTGCAAGCAGTGCTGAAACCGCGTTTCCAGGCAAGCGGAGCCAACCCAGTTTGTTTTGGGGAGGGTGGAAAGCTTCCAAAAGCAGAAAATGACTGCGGTCTAATTCCCCTCTCTGTTTATTTGTACAGTGAAAGTGAAGAAGTAGTTTTAGGAGGACAGAAGTGAGAGCAGAGCAGCATTGATGCTGTGACTGTCACGCTGGGATGACACACAGATGAGCACTAGTGAGGAGCCCAGTGAGTCAGTCAGTCAGTCACTGTGGAGATGGAGGGTGGCAATAAGTGACCCTTGTCATGCACAAGCACCTTGATCTACCTCGCCAAAGCTAATGAGAGAGGCATGTGGGTTTCTGAAGGTCAGGAGATTCCAACTTTCTAAAACCATAGAGCAGCAGCCTGAAAAAGATTGCATTACAAAACCTTGGCTTTATTTTTCTCCCCACTTTTTTCTTTTCCATCTTTCCCTCCTTTTGTTTTCAGTCCTCACATCAGCACGTGTATTAGAAAAAATGAGGAGGATGAAGGAGAGAGAGACAGAAGGGAAACAAGCAGTGTGGGAATAGGAAAGGCCTGAGAGCCAAGAACTGAAAATCCTCAAACTAAGTAGTTACAACTCAGAAAATTCCCTCTCATACACAGACCAAAATTATGTACTAATTTCTATTTCAGATAAGGGGCTTGTTTTCTTAAAAAAAAAAAAGACAAAAAGGAATCCTGATACAAATCTGCGTCACAAATTAAACACTGGCACCTCACAGTCACACTACTCCTCTGTAACACAGCACCGAGAAGCCTTGGCAGAAGCACAGCAGATGAACTCAGCCTGGAAGAGAAGCTGCCGGGGAAGAGCACCAGGCAGACCACTGGTGCAAATGCAACACTCATGGTTTTCTGTCAGAGAAATCTGAATCCCAACTTTGCTGTACGTGGCAGCCCAGAGACACCAGCATCAGAAATCCCGAGTAGTGGGAGCGTGAAGGGGACTGCAGACCATGAGACAAAGACCACTAGGCAAACCCTTAATGCATTCCAGGAATACTGTCATCCATGCAGGAATAATGTATAAATGCCTTTTCTAGTCAAGAAACCAACTGCCAGGTTAAACCACGGGGCATTTTTGCTAGAGACATTGGCAATAAAGTTATGTTCATATGGGGATTCACTGTAGCTTGGATAAATGTTCAAAAGTGCACAGATGTCTTACATCTGGGTCGGGGCAATCCCAAGCCCAAATACAGGCAGGGCGGGGAATGGCTGGAGAGCAGCCCTGAGGAGAAGGACCTGGGTGTGCTGATCGACGAGAAGCTCAACATGAGCCAGCAATGTGCAATCGCAGCCCAGAAGGCCAACCGCATCCTGGGCTGCATCAAAAGAAGTGTGGCCAGCAGGGCGAGGGAGGTGATTCTGCCCCTCTACTCCACTCTCGTGAGGCCCAACCCGGAGTACTGCGTCCAGTTCTGGAGTCCCCATCATAAGAAGGATATGGACCTGCTGGAGCGTGTCCAGAGGAGGGCCACGAGGATGATCCGAGGGCTGGAGCACCTCTCCTATGAGGAGAGGCTGAAAGAGTTGGGGCTGTTCAGCCTGGAGAAGAGAAGGCTTTGGGGAGATCTTATTGTGGCCTTCCAGTACCTAAAGGGGGCCTACAGGAGAGCTGGGGAAGGACTTTTTACTAGGACATGTAGCGATAGGACGAGGCAGAATGGCTTGAAACTGGAAGAGGGCAGGTTTAGATTGAACATTAGGAAGAAGTTTTTCACTTTATGGGTGGTAAGGCACTGGAACAGGTTGCCCAGAGAGGTTGTTGAGGCCCCTTCCCTGGAGGTGTTCAAGGCCAGGTTGGACGTGGCCTTGGGCAGCCTGGTCTAGTGGGAGGTGTTCCTGCCTATGTCAGGGGGGTTGGAACTCGATGATCTTCAAGGTTCTTTCCAACGTAAACCATTCTATGATTCTATGATTCTATGTACTGAGTCTAATTTTAGGCACTTTGAGAACCATTGTCTAGCCCTCCAGAGAGCTCTGGCTTTCTCCACTGCCTAAGTGGACAGGGACTAGGATGGCTATCTTAACTTCAGGCTATTGTAGACTTAACCTCTTATATCCCTCAACATTACATTTCAGAACTAATTTAGTCAAGGGTACCAAGCATCCTTCTAAAAAGAGTCACTTATGGCACAACTAGTAATCAGCAAGCACAAAGGTATTTGGGATATTCTGAAAGTGAGTGCCTGGGGAGGGCAGGGATGGGGGTACTGGGCTGAATGTGATGATGAAACTGTAAGAGAGACACAAAGCGAAGGCAATCACCACCTCGGCCTGCAACAGGAATTTAAGAAATGTGGGGGTGGTGTAGAAGAGAGTGTCTACAAGGCTAAGCAGGATGCGCACTGAAGGGGAGATGCCAACCTTAGCTAACTTGAGCTGTGCAGACATTTGGGTTGTGCTCTCAGCTCATTGCCACAGCCCCATTTGTTCTTTGTCTGCCAGGGGATTTCCACAGGGTCCCTTGTTCTGTCTAGTTGGAGTATATCTTGGGGCAGGGGTGAATTGCTGTCTGGGGAATATCCATATTGCCTTCCATCTGCAATGAGAAGATAGACTAGATGAGAGGAAACAAGACTATCTGGTAAAATCTAGGTGGAATAATTTATCTGAGACATTTAACATCTGGGCGATTTCTATGACTCCCCAGATTGAAACTGAACTCTAGGTTGTTTACATGCAGCAGGCATAGAATATGCTCATGTGAGAGCTGCAGGTGACATCTATACCAAGTAAAGTGGACCATCACTGTGTTTTCTGGCTCCAAGGTTAAGTGGCACAATGACTCATGTCCATATAAATAAACTCTCTTCTCCCTAAACCTGCATGGTCTAGTCCACAGTCCACTCCAGGGACAATCTGCGCTTCATACTACCCTCCAAATGGAGGCATTGCCTAGGAAAGTATTGCCTCACTCAAACAGAGCTTCACTGAGGTGGGTATCAACTATTAATTGGTGGGAGTGACCACACTCTGGCCATAATTATTAGTTTAGACATGGCTACCCAGTATCTGATAGAGACAGCTGCCACACAGAGGAGAAAAATAAAGGGCAAATGTTAGAGAGGCATGAAAAGATAATGATAGATGGTTGACCAAGAGAAGTTTTTCTCCTTGCAAAGCAATGTATTGGATCTGTAGACGAGTCTGCTGCATTTGAGAAGACTCCTTACAGAGATTGTCAAGTCAATATGCCAAGAATTAGGAATTGGCAAATCATCCAGTTAAGCTAAAAAAAAAGCGAGCTCAGGATTGATATTGGAAAACACAGATTTAGCATGTGACAAGCTTGTCATGAAGGGGTTACAGTGACCATGAAAGTTCCTTTGTCAGATTGTCAGAAGCACAGAGGAGCTGCAGCATGAATCGGGCAATAATCCAGGTGTGAGACCACTTGGCTGCAATGGGAGATATTGATTCAGAGCGGGGATTTAAGCCTCTGTCAACTTCAGCCTCTGACAGGGCACTGCTCAGTGAAGGGCTGGATGCTTGTGAGGGATGCCCATTTTTTCCAAGCAAGAGTCAGAAGTGGTGCCCTGCTAGAAATATGAGAAATCTTAAAAAACATGTATTTCCAAAATGGAAAACCATTATCTGCCCATTCCCCATTCATAGCATCCCTGCAGAAATTCAGAGGTATTGGGTAGAGCCTGAGGTACCTAACACTGGCTGGGATCAAGAGCTGCTTCACACATGAGTGTAAAATCCCCCAAACCAACACGATGCAAATTAAATTCTACTAGTCCCCAGTACCTCTTGGGCAGGAAGAGTCTCCCCTGCATCCCTCGACCTGAGCTGTACTCTTGCATGCCATCTCACTGATCTGGTGGATCCAGCGGATACAGGTGGGCTCAGAGACCCTCGCTCTGCTCAGTACATCGTAATGAGACTTTACTGTACAGGTTGCACTGGTTAGCTGTCAAGTCTATTTGCATTGTAAATAACATGGTAAATAACACGGTAAATTCGATAATCTGCAGCAATCAGTAATGGCTTAGGGATATAATGTCCTATACTAAACGTGGCCACCCAGCCCTATGTGCTTGTTTCTCCTGTAGTGTCTAGGATGCAATGAGTAGTGTAAGCCTGCCTGGTGGTGCCTGCGCGACATGGGGAGAGCAGCAAGCAGAGACTGTGGGGAGGAACCATGTGGGCATGTAGATAATGATGTTGGGGTGTTGCGGTTGCTAATGGATGTCCAATAAGAAGCATTATAATTTTACTTGTCAGAAGGGTTGACTGGCTTATTCTGCTCTCTGTCCTAGATGACTATTTATGTGGTTAACTGCTAATATTCCTTTCTGCTGCTTCTTTCCTGCACTGCATTAGACTTGCATGGGGAAAAGGGAAAAAGAAGAGGTATGAATTGTCACAGGCAGAACTCAAGAGCATTATGCCTCATACGGCTAGAGAAGATGCCGAAGTCAAGAGAGGTGCTTCTCCTGTCCTCAACCCAGAGGGATGAGTATTCAGCTCACTTCCTTGGCATCTCCAACAACCTTTGTAAAGGTAAACATTTACATAGATTAGGAGACCTGCAGATGGAGGTCACTGGCCGGTGTAGTACAACCAAGGCAGAACATCAGGATTGTAAAATTCAGCCTCAAGGTAAAAATACATCTGTAATTTCATGGTCAACAAGCACAAATCAGCCATGCCTACGAACGCCTGCCATGCTCTTGCATGGCTTCCCTCCTTCCCCATCCACCACCTCCCTCCTCAGCAAAGGCACCTGAGAACAGAGGCAACTCATTGCCTGGCTCCCAATTTGCAAGTGAGCCTAGTGGGTGCTGTTTGCACAAAGTCCCACTGTGTGCTCCATTTCTGGCAGCCTGGCCCAGCCGTGCACAAATAAAAGAGCATCAGAAAACAAGCTGGACTCCTGCCTGGCCGAAATCTGGATTGGTTTAGTCATCTCAGGAGCGAGAAAAGGCTTTCAGTACCATTCAGATGTTTCTGGAGTCTTCAGCAGACTCAAGCACCACTGAATGGAGTGAAGGTGATGGACTCAGAGGTGAAACTTGTGGTCCAGTCTTTGGCACCCCCGATCACCAGCAACCGTGATGTGTTTATGCCCCCAGGGAAATGAGCAAACGACCTTACAGTAACCAGCTGTGGGATCATGTGGCCCTTTGACATAGCGGGCTGCCTTTTAATCCTGGGTAATTGCAAGTGGGCCTCAGCCCTGAAGCAAATAAGGTTTACGGGGTTTGCCCCTAACTGACTCCTGGCCTATTTAGTTCACAGTGATGTCAAACACAAAATTCCTCTTGATAAAAACAGGGCAGGATCGGGCCCAGAGGAGGTGGGAATCTGCTGCCTGAAAGGCACCACATTCCCCTTCAGCCCCTCTCTGGGTCCGTTTCAGTAATGCTTTGGAAGGGGTACTCCCTGTCCTGCTGCTGTCAGATGCAGCAGGGGGGGCGTTTGTTTTCTTCAGCATTTTATTTTTGTAAATTATTATTAATTAATTTTTGTGGCCTTGAGTGTAACTGTTTTGAAAGTAACAGACCCGAAAATTCATTAAATGTGTGAAATGACGGGAGAAAAAGTGTGAAATTGTAACAGTCTGTTTGGGGTTGATTAATAGAAATTTCTCCTGACAATCCCTGGGCCCTTCCGGGGGTCACTGGAACGGAGCAGCTGTAAAGACAGCAGGAGCAATTTAGAGGCTGCCCGATGGGGGACGGGCAGATTTCGGAACAAGTGGGGAGAGTCCCATGCCCTTGTTCAGGCCAGTGGGAGACGATTGGCCACCACTGTGTCACGTTAGCATGTAGATTAGCCCGAGAGGTGCTCCCACCGGCCTAGAAAGGGTTATTTTGCTGTAAGGGAGGTTATTGCTGTTACTACTGCTTTCAGCCCTCCATCAATGTCACCTATAAAGCTATTCCTGCTGTATTGCCACATCTCGCTGGCTGTGCTTCTGCTAAACAGCAAAGTGCTAGCAAGGAAAAAGCCCTGTGGTGGAAAACATACACGGTGGTGGTGAGGCTGGGGGGAGATTGCTTCGGTTTCTCTCCTCCTCAGTGGCTGAAGAGTCCCCAGCCACGGCCCGAGCTGGGTCTGGACGCGGTGCTTGGGCTGCTGCTGGGTGAAGTCCTCAGTGGCGAAGGCAGCCAGTGCTGAGGACCAGGGAGGTTGGACGCCTGAGCCCGTGAGGGGGAATATTTCCCTGGCTCCCACCAGGCACCCCAACCTGAACTGCTGACTTTTTTTCTTCCTTTTTTTTTTTTTTTTTGAGCAGCTCTATATAGCCGAATGCTTTCACCCTAAGAAAGATACAAAAGAAAACATCAAAGTAAATGTCCCCACACTGACATAAGGCTAGAATAATGGTGACCTAGTAGCTAAAGACTGGGACGAATACTGAAAGTAATTCACTCCCCTCCATAACAATGGGGCATGTGTGACAATGATATATACCAGGAGGCGAGGAGAGGCACTTTTGTTGGGTAGCGATACCCCACAAACCCAATTGTAGGGAGATCAATACTGTCATAGGACAATCATCAAAGACCATCAGCTCATCATATTTTCATACCATAAGCAGCTCAAGGCGCCGGGGCTGCCTCTCCGGCAGAAAGCCCCGCGTGGAAATTTGAAGGGTGTGAAATCGACATGATTAATAATTATAGTTATTAGCACATGTACCAGCTGCTCATGTATGGCTTAGCCCGTGATTTATGGGGCCATAAATGCCCATATCTGCTTCTGACGCGGAAAGGAGAAGGGCACGCAGTCATGGGCAGAAAGCATCGTCCCTGGTGCCAGGAGCTTTCGTCCCCCCGCCCCCGACAAAATTAAAACAACAACAAAAATGGGCCAAAAAGTCACCCCTGCTCCACAGCAATGGAAGGAGTTCTTTTGTTCGTGTGTCTGCCTTAACTGCGGCTGAAACCTGTCTGCTCAATGTCCCCAAAGCCTTTGAAGTTTGGATCCCAGCTAACAAGGGCTAGAGCTTTCCCTCCCCCACGCAACTTCACGCTGTTGCCAGGCTGCAAACAATCACCATACATATTACGGATGAAACCACGAGGACCAACAACAGAAGAAGCAAAAACTAATTGTCTAGGTGCCAGAAGTTAAAGCTTTTGTTTCCCAATGTAATTTGATTCCCCTCTCTTCCACCTCCCCCCCGCCCTCCGCCCCACCATCCATTTAAAACGTGGCTCATCATAGAAAATGATTTTACTTTGATGCGATCTGAAAAAATGGTTTGAAATGGTCACACATACAATATCACCACTATCCCCCAGTGCATTAACTCTTCTGAGGTTATTCTTGACTTCTGAAATCTTATAAGAATGTTTTTTCCCCCGTACCAGAACAAGAAAAAATGGTTAGTGCTGCAGAGAAGAATCACAACCTGCCACTGCCAGTGAATGTGCCGAAATGAAGCAGAGACAGCTGTGCACCTATTTTCCCATAATGTTCATAGAGATGGACTAGCCATGTCTCGTTCTCAAGCAGAAGCCAAAGTTGGTGCCTCGTCCTAGGGATGCTATTTCCAGCCAGTAGTAATGCTGCACCCCTCCTCTGGGTCAGGCGGTAGCAGAGTGCGTGGCAAACAGACCAAACACATCCCCATTACATCTTGTGAAATACTATGAGCCATGCCATTTCGTGAAACCTGCTGGTCTTACATTGACCTGGTGGGCTAGAAACTTCAGTGAGATGAAGGATTTCCTGAACACTGAAGATGAGCGCAGCTAAGAAAATAACACAGGGCAGTGATGCAACTCAGGGGATAAAATGATGCCAAGACACTGGAACAGCCTCCAGCAAACCCTGGCGTTGGGATGCAAGAAGGGAGAGAAAGGGGGTTATGTCACCATATCTCTTCCATTCTACAAAACGGTGACCAAATGGTGTAGCAGGACAATGGCAAATGCACTGGGATGTCAAAAGGATTACTGAATTATTCTGCTTTTAAACAGACTCCATGTAGTTCCTATAGTTCAAGGTGGAGGGAAGACCATTGTTAATAAAATAATTTAGTATAAATAATTTATCCAGTGAATCTCATAGAATTGATTTATATGTCTTTTCCTTTGGGAAACTAATACTTTGGGCCAAAAAATTGGTCTGTCTTCATGTAAAATGTTTTGTTAAAAGACTTACGTATTCTAGGGAAAGAAAACACATTTCGTAAAAAATATGTTTAGTCAATGGTTTTCCACTGAAAAGCTGTTTTAGTGGGAAAAATTGACCAGTTTTTAAATGACATTAGTGAACATGTTCATAGTGTGCTCACCTACTATACCCCTTTCCTTCAGTATTGAAACGCACCCTTCAAAGAGCTTGTGAGTTTTTGCCTGTATGTATTTGTTGGTGCCCATGCATGCTCCGGAAGTGTGATTTTGAAGTGTAAGCTACCAGTGGTAATTTGGATGCCTAGTGTTGCCCATTTCTCCATGTATTACTGGATCTGTATCCTGATCAAGAAGATTTTAGCCTCTTGAATTTTAAGTGGCCTTCCATGACACTGGATAACAACTAAGCTATAGCCAAACATGAGCTATGCTCAGCTCCGAGACAGTCATTTGGTTGAGTACCAGAATAACGGGGTGAAATATGAGGGCCTGGGGGCAGGGGCCAGACTAAACCATCTAATGCTTCTTTTTCATCTTCCATTGCATTTCATCTTCCATTCCAGGCTGGATTCAGACGGAGCATCTCCGGTGTCTGCAGTGGGCTGTCTCTCTTTGCTGAGCTCAGCAGTAAAGCCAGCAAGGAGATGGCTGGTGCACACCACCAGCAATGCCAAGCTCCAGCACAGCCACACGCAATGAGCCCACCGGCTTTTGGTGTCTTCAGAGAGAAGCAGCATTTTCTCTGTGGACTCAAAACGCTCACAGTTGGTTCTGATCTGATGTGACTTGTTGATTGATTTTTAACTCATCCCATTCTCCTAAAATTACCCTAAAAAAAAACCTTTCCACAAAGTCATCTTGTGTGTGTATACACATGTGTATGTGTACGTGTAAAACAGAAAGCTGTGAAGACATAAGGCAGATTCTCAACTGCTCCATGTGAACCATCTCACTGGGTTTTGGCAAAGAGATCAGTCCAAGGGATCCTTTATACCGTCGCCTTGGACATCTGAGGAAGATGAAGGGTCACAGATTCTTCCATTTTCATATTATATGAGTGTATGGCAAGAAGCAATCAGATTTTTTTTCCTCCAGATATGTGTATATCTGATTCTTTTATGGAGGAGCTTATGTGTAGAAGCATGTAAATATATATGCGAACATCTGCGTCTGCATTGTGTGTATGTATATGTAGCACATACAATTTCTCCACTGAAAAGCTGAGAGAAGAATTAAATATAGTGACCAAGAAATATCCTATTCAGGTAAAGTAAGGTAAGCTAGCTTACATATTCACACAGAAACTGTGAATTCTGAACTATAGGTGTTTTAATTATTTGTTATATTCAGGATGCAACACAAAGGGAATTACTGAGAAATGGTTTACTGTTGGTTGTATTCAATCACTTAATTAAAATGTCACAAAAGCTTTTTTCCTGTTATATTTATTCACATGTGGCCTGTTTAGATTTAACTCTCAAGCAATAGAACAATATGTATTACTTCACTGAAGTGACACTGATTTTCATAGCTGATATTTGAATAGACTGAAAAATTGTTGTTCTTATGCAAAATAAGTGGGTTTACAACATGCTGATCACATCTATTATAGGGCCAAGGGAAGGAAAAAGCCTCATTGCAGTGAGGAAGAACAAGATCTCTTTTACTTTCTAACAAACAAGTTAAGAAATAATGCCAAGGTCTCACAATAGATCTGTAACCTGTATGCATGGCAGATGATAAATGGGGACAGCCACCATTGTAGCAGGATAATGAAGGACAGCCTGGGAAATAACTTTGGCTTCTGATTAGCTCACCTGATTTTATAACAGTGCTGTATCAAACAAACTGGAAAATATTTTCTGGAGGTATGATTTTATGTAGTATTTAGAAAAAAATGAGAAAGTATGTGACTACCTTACCAAAAGCACCCGAAAAGAATAAAGGAAGAGGGAATCAGATGCCAGAATGGCCAAGGAAGCCCATGAGGTAGTTGTCTAGAAGAAACTGTCTCTATGTAAATATGTATGACACAAGCATGCGTGTGTGTGTGTGCATGTGTATGCATATTTGAGTATATGCTGATCAGTGCGAATGTATGCAAACGATCTGCCCTCATTCAATAAGCTCTTAGGCTACCTTTAAGATGAACAGACGAAATGAGTCATCTCTACATGACTTTAGCATTTCTCCCTTCTTTACTGTCTTACCTTGGGCCTTTGCTGTGCCCCATCCAGATGGCTGCTCTGTGGAAGCTGTCCCATCTCACCCCTCGATTCTGCCTCTTCCAGGCATAGATGTTCTCAAATTGTTCATTTTTCTTCTCCTGGACTCATCAGGAGTCCAGAAGGAGATCAGGAACTGAAGCACTTTTTTTAAGGTGGGCCAAACAGGATTCAGAATTTGTAGAGGAAGGAAAATTTGGTAACAGCTTTTAATAAAAATTTTCATTATCAGAAGATAAAGTTAATAAAAGTTCAAAATTATTTTAGTGGCCAATGGGACTCTGGTTGCCAATGTGAAGGCATATCACAGAAAATTTATTGGATTTAAAGAAAGCAGGGAGAGACCTTGCTTCCAGAGAAAGGACTGGAGAATCACAGTTGCTGGCCTGACAGGGGGATACAGTTAGAGGTAACTGTAGGCAGAAAGTCTAAACATCACCGCTGGAAACCAGAACTCTACAAGGAGCATTTATAGCAATTCAACACCAATCATAACTATTTAACTAGTTCAATAATATGTTACCCAGCTAGTCTGCAATTTTCCTCAAGAACAGTTATGCAGAAATGGGCATCTGCTCAGATCACCCAATTCAAAACAAACCATTTGCATAATAAATATTTGCAGAGGAACAAGTGGGTGGGGTTTAGGCGAGTGCACAGATGAACATAAAAATCAAATATGGCTAGAAAGAAACTAGGCTTAATTACTGGAGGAAAACAAAACAAAACAAAACAAAACAAAGCCCCCATATTTCTTCAACTACTTTAAAAAAATCAGTGCAAATATCTCTAGTATGTCCATTTGCCTCTTTCCAGGGTCATCATTTTCTTCCTGGTCCTCACTGACTAATAAAAAGGAACCCGTGGGCTTGTTCCAGTGCCAGTATGTGCATGTGCTTCTGCGGGTATGCGGGGAGGTGAGGGTGGATGGCAAAATGCCAGGGTCTACAGCACTGTTCCCAAATAAAGTCTGCTTCACAATGACACTTAGGTTAAAAAATAGCTACAGCTTTTTTTGATATGAGAAGTTCACCCAGACACTGCTCTTGCACTGAGTCCCAGCATGCATTGTGGGAAATTCAGTGGCACTTTTTACCTCCCATGGTTTCCTTGCAGCTGTAATTTGTCCGTCACTAATGTGACCAACAATTTATTACGTTATACCCTCCAAAGGAAATATCAGTTTCTACCCTGTTTCCACAGAGTTAGTGGTAGAGGGGCAATGGATGAAATGAAACTCATGAAAATGAGTATGAAAATGAGTTAAAAATGGTTTGACTAGACTCACTTGTTGATCATGGACAGCTTAGAAAAGCCTGTGAAAGGGAGACAATTGAGAGCAGAACATTAAAATGAGCAGAGAGACGTCCAGAAAAGGGGAAAAAAAACCCAACCAAGACCCCCTAAAATCACCCATCTTTCCTGGATCTCACGACAAAGAAATTAGGTTGGAAGGATGTGAGAGAGAAAAGGAGGACGAGGAGCATGGCAGCCCAGCCAGGAATAATCACTGTAGCAAGGTCCTTGGCATGTTCCCAGCATGAGGAAACTTGATGAACATTTAATCCAAGCACATTCTTCATGGGGCTTCTGCCTCTCTTAGCAGCACAGAAGCTCATCCGTGGTGAGGAGGGTATAAGAGCAAGGTCTCTCCATGTGACCTCTGCATGGCAATATGTAATGGTGACATATTAAATATGACTAATATTTTCTTCAGAACTGAGTTTACAAAAATACATGATCAGCTGTGGTCAGCAAACAAGACCATAATGTGGTGTCTATCACAGCACAAACAGTGTATTAATGGAGCCATTAATCACCATCAAAACTGTATTAGGAGTGAAGATAGCCAAAGAGAGCTTAACTGACAGCAAGTGGCCATAAACCTGTCCAAAACCTAATTTGATTACCATCATACCAGCATCTGTGCCACTTATGAGGGTTCATTTTTTTGATGAAATTAAGTAGACAAGTCGTTCATGCGTATAATAGACATCTAAATCATGGTAAACATGTTGCTGGCAAGAGAAGTAGTTAAAGAAAGTGGGAGATTGCTTTGCAGGTGAAATTTCAGGCAAAATGCACTGCCGGTGTCACAACAGTTGGTTAGAAAACCGTTGTCAAACTCGTCTTGCCAAGCCGTGAGTGAGAAATGTTTTGGATCCACGTTCAACAGAATAAACGCTGCTGCAAGTCAGGCGATGTCGGGAGCCTCTAGCTATTTACAAGAAGGACGGCTTTTGCCAATATAAACTCTTGCTCTTTATCGGCAATAAATATTCCCTACAAACAATCTGTTTTATTCATAGACAGTTGGACCCATTATGTTTTGGTCTTGACAGACGGGACAGTAGGATGCTGCATTTAAATGACACAGACTGTATAGGAATGTATTTCCAGATGATGACTGAGCCTGGAGCTTCCACATAAATCAGGGGAGGGAATTATTCTGTAAGAAATATGCTCAGATTTCAGCCTCATAAATACAGAGAGAAACCAAATTTTCAGGGCTTCTTAACTTTTATGTGAGCATTTTAATGATCGCTTTAGACAGCTACCAAGAAATTCGCGTTTACTATTAGCAACGTTATGCACATGAGAACTCTCACAGGAAAGTAGAGGGTAAGGTTGCCCCACCTACACATAGCTAAGAGGCTCAAGTCCGAAAAGATCTCCATGTTGGAGGTCAGGGATAATTGGATTTTCTGGCAGAACAAAACCGTCCGACTGCCGAAATGAATAGAGACTAAAAATCAGTTTTCCCACTTGCTTTACTGTGCAGCCAATAAAGGTAGGGGTGAATGTGTAGCTGCACACAGAGCCACCACTGGAAGGAAGGGATGAGATCTCGTAGCTCAAACAAGCAAGTATTTGAGAGCCAGGTGGACACGTGAAAATGTGCCTGCTTTAACTTGCCACCTTTAAATAGACCTAGCACTGCTGGTGACCTTAGGCCACTTCAAATGTATCCCACGTAGGTGCTGTACATATGCTGAATGTATAATATAATTGAATATGGAACAGGAAGGGGATCAGTCCCCAGAGAGGGAGATTGTTTCTTCAAACTAGACGTTAATGATAGAGTGAGTGACATTTATCTCCAGTCCTTTTATGAATCACTGAGACGCAAACAGTGAACACCTTGCCTTTGCTGTGAGCTATGCCTCAAGCCATGGGAAGCTGCCTGCCATTCACAAGCCAATGCCTTGTAGGCAGCTCCATCTTACCTGAGTTCGCAGATGGGCCATTCCCCAGGTGGGTCTGGCAAAACACTTCTCATTAATCATTGCTTAAAGCCCTCTCAGTGGGAAGACCTCAGGTTAGACATCATTTGGAAACAAATTGGGTGAAAAATAGCTCTGACAATAAGGAGCCCACACAGAATTCCCCTGTGAGAGCTTCAGCGGTGTGAAAACAGACTCTTCCAGGACACTAAATGATCTGTCAGTTAGCAAATGACATTATAATCCAGTTTTATGCCACAGACAAATCAAAGCCTTTGCTGTACTTCCTCACTTTTCCCTCTATTTCCCCCCCTTTACCTCCTTTAAAGTGACTGAATATTTGAGTTTGGGTAGGAAAGAAAAGGATCTGCTACAGAATTTACAAAACATACCCTTTATTTTCAGTGAGGTGAAATAGTATCAGATTTTGCATGTTAAGTGACAGACAGGAAACAAAATACCTCAGGAAGGAGGCAGTGTTATGGTCTGTGGTTCAGGAGAGAGAAACTGAGATTTCTGTTTCTGCTTTGCCCTCTACTGTGCTCCAAGTCCCCTTTGACTATTTCTTTCACTTTTATGGGCAGAGATGCTGACACACCAAACTTTCTGGAGGCAATGGACTTAGTGACATGCTTAAACAGAAGTTGTGCTTATGCACCTTAATGTTTGAATCAGCGCTGTAATAACAACGACACACTTGCTTACCTCATAGGAGTGGGAATCTTACCTGTAAAGACTCACCCTGCAGACTTGAAGAACTATTTACAGTGAGACCAATCTTAGAGAAAAAATTAAGGTAGAGGTAAGACAGTTGAAGGAAGTCATCTTGCTTTGTCCAGAAAAGGTTCACCACGCATAAATGTCCTGAACAGAAAGAAGTGAACCCCAAATCCAAAACCACTTCCCAGGCAGATAGCCAAGTTGCAAACACTTCCAACAGACAAACCTAAGTCTTGCAGTGTTGTCTTGCTGCCTCTTTTCTCCTTCTGCCATCATTAACAGCAGAAACCCACCCACAATCTACCAGACACCTCACAAGTGACCGACAGTCTGTCCAAGTTCTCAACTGCCGCTGGTGCTGCCCAAAGGATGCTGTTGTCCCCAGCCCTTCCTGGCAGTGGGGTTCCCTATTCTACTCCAGTTTAGGTGGATGCACTGAAGTCCTGTTGGGGTCATTTTGAAAATGAAACACGGACTCAAGTGTTTTTCTGAAGGGAGGCTACAGTAACTATTTCAAAGTAAAATCCTTGTGCACTCAAACAGTGGTCCTGGGCAGCCTCGTTATTCCCTATTAAATGACAGTATTCATTTTCAAGTGCTGACACTTCATGTTAGTGGTAATTCTGGGTCCTCAGAGGCATTAAGTGTTGACCAACTCAAGTAAACTTAAAAAAACTATGCTTCTTCTTTGCTTCCAGCATTGCTTCTTCTCTCAAGTATGTCCAAAGGTTAAATTGACCCAGGGCATTGGCAACAAAAAAAAGAGGAAATAATGAGCATGCAGCAGAATTTACCCAAACTGAACACAGAAATAAAATGTAATGAGGGGCAAGTCAGACATCCTTCACTGAAGGACATGGAGTATAGCCCAGCTGTGACACACAGGCATGGACACAGGCAAAACCCACTGCCACAAGAGGTTGAAACATAAATGACAATTATTAAAACTCAGGTTTTTCTTCTTGATGATGTCTCGTACTGACCTAGCTACATGAAAGCCTGCCTACCTATTACACTAGAAAGGGTTAAGGTCTAATTTTTTATTGGTTCCAGCTGTGACACCCAATGTCCTTGCACCATGTAAGAAGGTTTCTTTGAAGTCTCCCCATTCACAGTCCTAACACAACAGGTCTTGGCATTCGAATAACAGAAGTTTACAGCAGTCTGAATCAAGGCAGGTCACTACCAACTGGGGAAAATAAATATTTTAAGACTCAGGGGCTGTGCAAAAACCTGTTGAGGTCTGATCCCTTGCTTTTGCCTTCCCACTGAAATTTCCCTAAGGTATTTAAGACTCCTTTCTCTAATGCTTTTGCCCAGAGATCTTTCTGTCAGCTTTTTATCTGGAGTGAATCAATGACTTTTGCCACAGGTCTGTCAATACCTATCATCCCTTTAGGCTGCCTCAGCTTTTTTATCCAGGGGTTCAACACAGACCTCAAAGATTGGTTGGCCCCAAATACTGAATTCATTTTTCTTTCAGTACGGTTCATCCAGAACACGAATGAAGGATTCAGTGTGGTCTGTGCTGGAGTTCCTCCCTCGGCCCTATCTGTTGATACCCTCTGCCCAGAGCACACCAGAGTGTCCCCCAGAGTGAATATTTGCTAAGAAGTGGGAATAACGTCAATTATTTAGCAAACACAGAGCCCATCTGCACCATTTCTTCCTGCTCTGGGCACCACCTTGCACCACGAACAGCCTTGCTGAAATCAAGCTTAAAATTGACAGTGTTTCCATGGCATATTGCTGTCAGATTTCCAATAATGGCCTCAAGGTGTGGAGAAAGGGACACTGATCCAGCACTTGTCCCAACTCAATATGTTTGCACCTCCCTGCTGGCCTCTGGAAATGACGGGGATGCAGCCAGCCTCACTCATCACACAGAATTAGTGAGCGTGTGACTGTCTTCGCATGGCAGCCCTGCACAGCAGTCAGCAAGTAAGAAGATTTATTGCTTTATTTGACACTCTGTTATTCACTAACTGAGCATGACACATCTGGGACTAGGAACCATCTATTTGACATCAATGAGCCTTTTTTGCATTGATTGAGTTTATCCAGTTCATGCCCAGAATACAACCTGAGTAAGGAAAGACTCCCAAAATGGGCTGGAATGGGAGCTGCAGGTTTTTTTGTTTTGTTTTGTTTTTTCCAGGAGAATGAATATGATGGGCAAATGACCTCATATGTTACAGAGCAAGCAGAGGTGATGTCAGTCTCTTCAGCACCATCCTTCTTGTCATGAGGCACTATAATGATGAGAAACCATTTCTTTAATGCTGATAGACTGGCAGGGAAACACAGACCAAAATGCCATAAATAATAATAGCAATGTCTGGACTCTGAGTGAAATTAAATTACCTTGCCTGGCCCATAGATGACACCATGCAGGACATGAGTTGCACTGCTCAGGACATGATATTCCATGTGTGCTCTGCAGAGCTGGGAACAACAATTGCCACAATTGCTTTTTCCCTTCCCTAACTGGTGGGACAGGCCAACCCGCATGCACGGCATTGCTCTGAACTAGAGATACAATATGGAAAACCAGGAAAGTCTTATCAATCTTACGCGGAGCTTAGACTGAGCCCTCAATGCAATTTGGTTGCATAGGCAGCTTGGGCTATCGCTGGACTAATGAAGGAAGCGACACTTTATGTGACAGTGCAACACTCACAACTGAACCCCTCACTTTTGGGGTTTTAAATCAGAACCCTTCCTACACACTTCAAACACTCCTTTGAACCCCAAAGGGAGATCTCATACTTCCTAAATGGAAAATTTTAACTTTTTTCTTACTTGTAATTACTCCCAAGTCTGTAATTAAACTGCCCCCTATGCTGATGAGTTCCAAGACCTTTTGTTGCTGCTATTTTGCAGATTTAAATAGGGAATTTGCTCAGCAGGTGAATTTAACCTGGAGTTTCAGCTCTTTTTAGCCACATCATCATGAAGAAGAACATTTCCCCTCCTTTATATGTAGTTGTTGATACGGCAATGCATAACCAAATCATTCTGCAGAGAAATTATAGATAGAAAAAGGAGAGAAATAAGTGAGCTGCCAATAGTAAAATATGTCAGCAATCAACCTTCTGATTTAAACCTACCAGTGCTTCTTTTTGTTTTGGAGTGCACTTAGCACTCATCAAAGCCAGCAGGATGGCAGCAGTGGCAGGCAGAGGTGGCCTGTGATGATTCTTCAGGGGCCAAAGGACCCAGGAAGCATGGGCAACAAACTTGGCATCCAAAAAAGTCAGCAATGTCCTCCTCTATCATCTGATATGATTTTCACTGGGGAGACAATCTCACCTCCCTCCAGAAGACCTGCCCCTTCCCAGCAGCTTGCAAAAATAACACCAGAGGTTTCTAATACACAAATCCTCAAATCCCAGCCATGGTTCAAAGTCATGCTGTCTCTCTAAGACAGGTCTTACCAGAGCTACTTGCTCGGTCTTTGCCACTCTGGAAGTACCACGCCAGATCACACACCAGCTCTATCTAGTCTATTACTGGTGGTGATTGGGATTTCCTACTTTTCCTTTTCCTTTATCAATTATCTTTCTAAAACAGGCAATCCCAGACTTTTTTATCTCCTTGTCATTTTTTCGATATAAAATCAGGTCCCAGCACTGGTCTTGATACTATTTCTGTCAATTTTTCACTCCACCTTAGTATTGTTTCTTTGACTGCAGTTGCACATTGATATTTTTCCTCTAATATGTATAATATTTTTTCCTTTAATAAACTTTTCAGTTCTTGACACCACAGTTCTTTTGCCATCGTGCTGTGTGTTGTCTTCCATAGGTCTTTAGTTTGAACTTATCTACAAAGGAAAATTATAGAAGAAGAATCATATTGGTTTACCTAAAATACTTCATCTACACAAATGTGGCCAAGTTTCAATTTCCGATTTGTTTTTTCTAATTACGAGGCATAATATGGCACAACATAGCATTTGAAGACAAATCTTTATTTTTTTGAAAGAAAATCTATTCAAATACAAGATGGATATTTTATTTCCCAGTCATTCAAATGGAACGTTGGCAGAATTTTTTTTCCACCAGATTTTTTCCAAATTGAATTGATCAGATTTTGTGAGACATTTTGGTTTGTGGGCAACTATTTAGTCCCAGTACCAGCATTTCTCCAACTAGGTTTACAACATGAAACATTATGTGCGTAAGCTTGGGAGAGACCATCATTAGTTTGTGTCACAATGACAAAATGCCATTTATTCTTTGTTTCCTGTCTCTCAGCAATATTTTTCATTCCTAATTCTCAGATTCTTTCATAACATTTTATGCCAGGCCATATGGAAAGTCTAACTATATTAGATCAAAGAGCTATCCATTATCTTTTAAGATGTTGACACATTCAAATGATAATATGTGCTGGACCACTTTTGTATCTGTGAATTGCCATCACATAAAAATCAAAACATTCTGAGAAGTAGAAGACTTCCCTAAGCTTCTTCCATGCAGGTATATTTCCAATAAAGCTTCTTATACATGGTATTTCATGTTTATGGTCAGTGGATTTTGTTTCAGTAGAACACACTGCCTCTTAGGCACATTGGATATCTGTGAGCTGGATGACTCCCAGGCTAGGGACATCTAGTTCTTGTGCTTTGGGAAAGCTGTGAAGTTCTTCACCCATGAAGTTCCATGTCTGTTTACAAAGACAACAGAAAAATTCTCATTTGTGTGAAACCACCTTTACTAATGTCAAAATCCTCCACGTTGTTTCCACCAGTTTACCACATGCAGGTGGTAAGGTAGATTACATCCACCATTTCCCAGGTCCAGCATCTGTTGTTCTCTGGCTTTTGGATCAGTGACTGTTTTCAATGTTTTTCGTATGTCCTACTTAAGTTCCACTTATTGACCCACCCATTTTTTTGTAAAGAATCACCATAGCAGCAACATCTAGAATACCAAGTCCAGATGCCACAGTATTTGGGGCTCCCCCTCTTTATTAACTGAGTCTGGTGAGTGACTTTATTTTTAATGACGAGCTGTCTCCATTACTTCTACCAAGCTCCTAGTGTCTGAGATTTCTTGTCTTTGCCACTAGAAAACAACACACCCAGGGAAGACCTTGCTGTGACAACCTTGGCAGTGAAGCTTGTTGGAAAAAGAGCTTTTCTACCAGCTTGGGTAATCAAGGCAGTCAATAAGGGCTGTATCGCTTCTGAGTCTAGGCTATTTCCAGAAGTTCAAGAAGAATCATAAACTAAATCCCAAATCCACATCAGAAAGAAAGTAGCAGAGTGTCTCTGACGGGAAAGGAGTTGCAGCCTGGAAGGACACAGATATCCAATGGCAGGGAGCCTGCACACCAAATGAGGTATGGAGAGCATATGGAGTCTGTTTTGAGATACAGAAGCCGTAGCAAGGCAAGCACTGAGATTACTGGGGAGCACAACAGGCTCTCACTGAAGCATTCAAAGTGGAGATGAGAAAAAGGTAGTCACAGTACACAGAGAAACACCTCCTCTGTGTTGAAACACGCTTCCTAGAGGACATTTAAATGCTAGCAAACTCTGGCACAGGTAAGCACGTACAGAGACAAAGTCACATGTACAACCACCTACCCCACCCCCAGATGCATGGGTTTTTAGAGTACAAATGTAAACCAAGAAGGATTTGTATGGAGGAGAGAAGCAGATGAGGGGACTCTTCCACTACTTCTAGATAGAGGTGGCTATTTACCCCTAGTGTTTCTGTTTAGTTGCACCTGTGATGGGGTGGGTTCTGTTCAGCTTTCATTAAGTGTGGAGATGGTTGTTTCTTGAGCAATTATTGGAGAACTCTCACCTTTTTCATAGCTCACAGCCAAATTCAAGTCACAAAGGATGCTACTAGCTGTCTTCACAGTCTGTTTCTGTTGCCCTTTTCATGGCCAGTGGAGCAAAAACCAAAGCAAGACTGGCACAGCTCTGTGGCTGAGAGGAGGCTTTCAGGTAGCATTGCGACATCTGTACTGCTTTCTTGCTTCTCTTTGTCGGTTCGCATCAGGAAGACCGGTAAGACTATAGCCTGGTAAGTCACCGCAGAAATAAAGACCAGAGGGAACGGGTGTCTCAGGGAAAGGAGATGACTGTTTCTCAGAAAGTTTTGCTGGAGTCAACAGAAAGACAGGGCTTCCATGGGCTCTAAGGCACACATCAGGTTAGCAGAAGTTGTAAATCAGCAAAATCAGTGAAATTCTGGGTTTGGAGTAAGTCCAGCACACACTGAAAGTTGTTACACATAAACATGTAGCCAAATGTGGGGGTTTCGTAATCCCCTTAGTTAATTTTCACTGCTTCAGGTTCATCTTCAAGTTTGCCATCCTTCAGGGGATTCCTACCAGTTGCTTCTTAAACAAAACCAGCATAACTGAGAACAAATAAAATGGTTACCACCTCTCACAGTCATATAAAGTTCTTAATCTAGTGTCACAACATGTATGTGAAGTAAGTAAATACCACAGCTCCACTTTAAGGAAGTTGAGAGTTGCAATAGATCAAAAATTCTTCTTTATCCATGCAAGGTAAAATAAATAGAAATATGGTTTTCACTGTCATTCAGTGGATTGCTTCAAACAGGAAGGAGCAAACTTGTTTGGAAAATCTGATGAGCATCCTTAGTCCTCTTCCACCAGTAACTTAGGAAACAGGGGAAACTATTTCAATACAAGACTCATTCGATTGCTGAGCACATTTTCTGGATTCAGTGGTTTCTTTAAGAAAGACTGTAAAAAAAGGTTACAACCAAAGTGCTAAGAACCCCCAACTTTTAAGATGCTTTTGCATTGTACGATCAAAGTAGGGCTGATACAGAAGTATAGTGTGTTCTTGACGTCTAGTGCAAATCAATACAGAGAGTCCATGTCACCTCTATGCAGGACCTCAAACGCAAATTAGATAAAATATATTTCGTGGAGCAGAATACAGCCTGCAACTTAAGGAAACCCTGGAAAGCCTAATGAAATACTAACAAAACAGCCCTATAAGTATCTCATTCCCACATGACCAGATGCAGAGAGGGCTGTCGCTGGGAATCACAGTGTGTGAAAGCCATACAAAAAGCATATTTATTTGGTTGAGGAGAATGTATCCATCTCTCTATCAATAAATGTCTGAATGTTTGAGCCTTCTGTGCTCACGCCTGAGACCTCTCTCTGTCTTACTGTACTCTCTCAAATCTTACCATCAATCTGTCACAACAAAACTAAGTGATCTATTTTTGAGTTCAGGGAGGGATTAAATCAAGTTGTAGTTCTTATTGATCAAAACCCTAAAGCTGCACTGCTGCTGTCATTAGGGTATGTGCATCCAGATAGACATGCTCATGAGCTAAGGGACTATAAATAGGAAGCCCATGAAAACAATTTTAGGTGGTAGAAGAGACTCAGGAGATAAAATCTCAGGAAAGGTATTTCTTTTTCTTTGGAAAGGAAAGTTCTTTCAGTTAGATTAGCTATTCCTGTTGCCCTGCACATCTCGCTCTTCTTTTTTTGAATCTGGAAAAGGCTTTCAGAAGGCTCATACGTAAATGGCAGTCACTAGGAGTAAGGCAATCATTCCTGTATTAGCTTCCTAGCAAAAACATTTTGGGTTATGGCTGGTGTGAAGCAAGGCTCACAAAACTGCCAGTGGGAGATAAAAGACGCACAGCTGTCCGACGAACAGCTCCTTAAGGTTCCTGTGCTGTATATATGCTCCTTTAATTCCTTTTAAATTGCATGCATTTATGCTAAAAGTCTTCTACAGACTGTTTCCACTGAGACAAATGTCTTTGGCTCTGGACATGCTACAAACAGTGACTTCAAGGGAGAGCTCAGAGTGTTAACACTGTTAGTCATTAACCTCTCTTTTTTCATGACGTTACGTGATTAAAACATCAAACTAAATTCAATACCAGAAATGTGTTAACTGCTGCTGTGTGCCTCCAGCTGTGCTGAGCCCAAATGCACTACGTAGGGTGTAAATCTGTCCTTTGAGAAAAACAATTAAGGGTTTTTTTAAAGGTATTTTTTTCTTTCCTACCGCAGCATGGAAAACGAAGGGCAGCAAACCACTAGGCAGAAGGGTTAACTCAGGATGCTGCTGGGCAGGGAAGGGTGGAAGTATTTGCATAGAATAGCATCTGGAATCTATATGTCCTCAAATACTTTGAGGGGGGAAGCAGTTTTCCACATTCATTACAGCCTGGTAAGGAAGAGGAGAAAAGAAACAAGGGGGGATAGAAAAGGAACAGGGGACTCCTTTTGTATCTGTGTCCAATATGGTTTCTTTTGATTTTTCATTCTCCATAGTCAAGAGCTCCCCATGGGTTCTCATCTGTTACCCAGGCTTTGCCATACCTGCCTGCCTGTGTGAAAATGGCTCAGCTGCCGGCGCTGGATGAGGCTAACAGATCACATCTATCTCTCTGGCGTCTACTGAGCACACAGGGCTCCAAGGATCAAGCCCTGGGCAGGAGCACAAAAGCAGGTCTGTATAGAAGCAGCCAACCTTCTGCATCGTCCGCAGCTCATTGTGCGGACACCGGAGGTCAAAACTCGCCCGCATTCCTGCTTTCCCCACATGGTTGTGTGTCTCTCTGTGTGTGTGTGTGTGTGTGTCAGAGTGTGAGCAAAAGGCAGTGCAAGGTTACACCACAGTGTTGGTTTACTTCATCATTTTGGGCATTAATTCTTAGGATGAAAGACATTTCAAAAGCACTGGGAATGTGCATATACATAGAGAGAGAGAGATGGAGATAGAGATATAAATGGAATAGAAATGGAAATAGAGTTAGCAATAAAGATAGAGGTGTGCCTTTCCTAGCTTAAAATACAGTGATTCTGAACAGCAAGTGTAGATTAAATGGGCTTTCACGTTCCTATAGGTAGGTCGTAAGAGCTGTCTGGCTTTCTGAACTTGCATTCAGAAAGGGAAGGGGAAGAATGAAATTAAAAATGTAAATAAATAGAAATGTCTGCTGGGTGAACACAGCTCTGCTGTCAGTAAGGGGGATGGGATGAAAAAATTCTGAGAAACTGGAGAAGAAATCCAAAGTAAGCACGGAGACAAGATTATTAATGATGAGGATCAGGGAATGCATCTTTGAAAGGGGAAGGGAAAACTTTCAGTTCTGTGGAATAGTACCAGAAGGGGAAAAAAACTAATAGCAAAATATGAGAATATCTCTTTTGGTAGTTGCCCCTTTTACATGAGTTTAGATGAGTTCAGTAAAACAATGAGTTTCCAATGACCAGTCATCAGTGCCTCTCAGAATCCACAAGTTGTTCATTTGCAATATTTTCCAAACATAAGCAAATCAGCTAAACTGGAAAAATTAGAGAGAATGAATGCCTGGCACTTAAGAGCTGGAATTTATACCTGGAAGTTTTCATGCTACAGCATGGGCATCAGGGTTTCCCTCTTCCTGCTGGGCAGCTCCTGCTTTCCTCCCTGGGGCCATTTCACATTTCCTCTTCCATTTGAGTTCCTGACCCTGCAGTCTCTGTTTCTGTGAAAGACCTCTCTTTGGTAATCAGTGAGAAATGCATGAAGTAGTTCAAGGAGTTTGGTTTCTCAGCCTGGTATATTTTTTAACTAGTGTTGTTGATAATATTGTGTTAGCAAAGAACCTCAGTGCTCATGTGCATTTTTTCCTTCCACTCTGTCTCTCTCCCTCCTTTCCACTTGCCCTCTTTTACTCCCTTCCTTCTCTTAGCTTGCTTTTTCCTTCTTTCTTTCTTTCTTTGTTTCTTTCTTTCTTTCTCTCTTTCTTTCTTTCTCTTTCTTCCTCCCTCCCTCTCTGCAACCCCTCCTTTTTCCTTCTTTTCCCACTGTCTCTATAGAGCTTTTCAGTCTCTGTAAACGAGTGACTGAAGAAAGATTTGCTGTCCCATTCGTTCCGCACTGCCCCCATAAAAAGCAAATATTTTCAGGTTGACTGAAAGTTTAACTTTGTTATTTTTTTTATTTTTAAAGAAAATCCAGCGTGACATGGCACGCGTTGGTGCCCTTGCCACTTAACAAATTACTTGTTTTTTTGACCTAAGTTAAATGCTGTGCAAATTTCCCTTGTCCATGTTTTCATTGTGTGCAGACTTCACTGATAAAGAATAAAGAGCTAACTTGTTGGGACTTTTTAGCCAGAGCTTCCTTCATTCACAACAGATTTTTTCTACTATGTCTTTAATGACACAAAAGCCTGGATCCTCAGCTGATGTAAATTGGCCATTGCAGGATTGCCTTCGGCCAAGCCATGCTGCTTTACACCAGTTGTTGGTGGCCTGGGACATCCAGGCAGGGCTCCAAGGTGCAGCAGGGTCTTCTTGCCCGGCACTTCTGAACCTACTGGGCACTTTCATTTCCCATCCCAGGGGACAAATGTGTTTTACCATCACCGGATGCTTCCTCACAAGCCACCAAAATGCAAGTTGTGCAAGTCTTGATGAAAATCTCAAAGCTTTTGTTGTTTTTCCAAACACAAAACCTTACTCAGCCGCTTTCACTGGTGAAGCCCAAGGGCTGGTGTCCCTGCAGGCAGCCGGCAGCTGAGTCCAGCGTAGCCACCCTGAGGGATGGGGCATCGGTGGGTGCAGACTGCCATCCCTGCCTGTGCTGTGCTGCGGGCACCTGGGGGACAGAAGGGTCACTAATAGCGCCGGCACGCTGCCCCATAGGTGACTCTGGCTTTGGGACAGGAGGTCCACCAGAGACCTTCAAAACCTGAGCTGTGCCCTTCACGGTGCAGCTCTCTCCCTCCACCACAATAACTTAACTGCTGTACTTAAACCATTCGTCCGCTCATCCCTGAAGGCTGAACTGGCCATGCAAGGGCTCACCCCCTCCCATCAACCCTCTTTTATTTTCTCTAACATGCCATTTAATTTTCAAAAGAGAGAAATACTGTATAGTTATAAATCTCGGCTCTCTCCCTGCGTGACCCGCAGGCCCTCTCGCCCTGCGTGCTGCTCTACCTCTGCCAGTGATTTAGGGCGGCGGGTCAGCCCGCCCCACCGCTGCTGGCGGGTGGTCCCACACGGGGAGCAGAGCTGGGCAGCCCAAGGTGAGGCAAAGTCTCCTTCTGCGACGTAGTGGCGGCGTTTCATTGCTGGCCCCTTGGAGACTCCTGTGACAGCCCTCCCCGTGACAGATTGCTGGCCCAACAATGAACCCTTTGTGCCCTCCCATTACTCCTGCAACCTCAGCTTCCACCAAAATCTCACCCTCCTCGCAATTTTCCTTCCTCAGAAGAAAGCAAAAAGCAAAATAAATAAGCACCGCTCGTCTTTCTTAGGAACTGGATTCCTTCAACTGGGAAAGCCTAGGACTTTATACAGATTTTCTCGGTACTGCTCCATCACAGATGTTTTGGAATGAATAAATCAACTTTCTTCACTTTTTTTCTCATCCTCATATGACTTCCTTTTCAGAGACAGGCGAAATAATTGTCGCTGTAGAACAGAAACTGGTTTGATGTCCTGGTTTGGTGCCAGAACATCAGCAGCTGAAATGGAGTCTTATTTAGCAGTGCATCACTGCTTGTTTTTGCCAAAAGAGACAAGGGTTTTCCCAGGGGCACCTTCAAAGCCTGTCCATACGGGCAGTGACATTAGTCATGTGAGAAGTTCCCTCACCGTTCTGAATTAAAAGTATTTTTGTACATCTTGGGTGAGAAATTACATTTATAGCCTTTAAATTCTGCACCCAGTAACATCAGCTTCAGGCACCTCAAGGGGGTCTGCGGTTGCTGGAGGCAAAATGCCACAGGAGTGAGCACGTGGCAGGAGGCTCACCTCGGCAGTAACCCCAGGGCTGCTTCTGCTGCCCTCTCCCCCAAGTCTGTGTGCTGTACCCCTCGCTATTGTTTTCCTTCCCTGGGCTCTTCCTGGTGTCAGTCGGGGATGTCAGGGGTCTGTGCTGGGAGAGGGAATGGGTTACGGAGGAGGCTGTCCCAGAAGGGTGCTGTCAGCAGCGGTTAGGGCTGGCTGGAAATTGAACACATGGATCAGGGAAGGGAAGACATTTTGGGAGTGTTTTTGTGATTTTTTCCCTCCTTTTCCAACCAACCGTCATTGCTCTGAACTCTGTTGTATAAAGACGCAGGCACTTTATTATCCTAAGTAATTGGATTATCACTTGGGGTAATAATCAGCGCCTTCTTTTCCGTAACCAGTTAATGAGGTTCAAAAGGGTGGGAGATAGAGTTAACAAAGGACGAGACAGCAGACGGAGCACATCTGTGCCCTGGCCACCGAGAAGGCAGCGCAAGGAAATGTGTTTTGCTCCTGCTTGTCTTTTTCCTTTGGTTGCTGCTGCCTTTCTCCATACATTCTCCCACACTCCCACTTACGTTGCAGCAAGAGGAGCCTCAGGGAGCAGTGTGTGTGCGTAGAGGTGTGTCTGCGTGTGTATGTGTGTGTGCAGATGTTTGCTAAGCTCAAACTTGAGAGACAGTCTTCCCGGGAGATTTGGAGGGTGCAGTACTCTTGGAGAAGGCTCTGCATTTTCACCAGAATAAGCCAAACAGAAGCTCCTCTCTCTCCCTGGCTTTTCCCGACCTGTTTTTTTACTCATATAGTGAAGACCAGGCTCATATGTGGGGAGACCGGGGCTCTGGCCCTGGCAGCTACAAGGATGTGCCTGTGCCAGATCCTGCCCCTTCTCTCCAGGCTCAGTCAGGCACTTCCAGGATTTCAGATGGCAACTGGGTTTCAGGACTGGCATCACTAACTTCATGTTAATCTTTAAATTGACCGGGATATCAACCAGGTGCCTTTTCCTCATCTCAGAAGTTGGATTTTGAGTCCTGCCATATTAGCAGAGCTACTGGAGGAGAGTGAGGCTAACTACATATGAGTGAGTGGCTACATCAGAGCTTTCTCAGCACGATTTCAGGAGCTCCACCATGAAATTGCCTGCACCTGCCTGCTCTGTGACAGCTTCATTTGTGCATTTAGTTCCCTTGCATTGCAAAACCAGCACAGCCTCTCCTTGACCAGCCTCTACTTTTCCTTATGAGTCTGCAAGGTACAATGATTAACAGCTATGGAAATTTTTCTCACCGGCAACTTTTCAGAAGGATCCGTCTATTTTAAAGTAAGGATTTATTCTGTTCAGGTAATTGCTTTTATCCTAAGAGATATTAAAATCCTTTTAAAATCTGTAATGATATACACAGTCTCTACATAACTATTACTGCTAATAAGCACAGGAAATAAATAATTACTATAGACAAACAAATTAGAAATTAGTCTAATTGTCTCTGCTCAAGTCACTTTACATGTTGCACTGTGAAATCTGTTGAGGAATGATCACTGACCTGCCATGCACAGGATCCACATTTTTGTCTCGTCCCAAATGTGTAACTCACATTGACAAAAAGTCCTTTCTTATGTATAGGATTAGCACACTCTTAATTTCAGAAGAAGAGTGACAGTGACCAAATCAATCAGATCACAAATCACTTAAAATATCAGATTGTCTCCCTGAAGGGGATACGCTGTACATTATCAGAAAGAAAGTTGTATATAATGGTAAACGCATTAAGGTGCCAGGGAGAGGTAAAGCCTCCACAAGACGGGCTTTCTAGCCAGGCAGCATTTTGATAGGATGTGCATGGTGGTATTTCTGTACCACTCAAAAAACCATTAATTACAGTACTTGGTATTTTGTTTCCTTCAAAGCCAACAGCAGACAGATAAGGCATTTATTTTAAACCAAAACAACAACAATCAAAGAAAAACAGCCCTTCACAGGACAGCCTGTTTTGGAGCTGTGTTGAGCCAGAAACAGCCTAAAGCCCCTGGCAAAGGCTTCCCTTTGCAACTTGAGCAACCTACAAACAGACATCTTCCAAAACCACAACTCTCAATTTCTGCCACGTAAGTTTGATTCCACCCTGGATCGCATGGAAGAGATTGACAACTTGTAGCAGTGCATCCGAGCAGGGAGTGAAGCTCTTAGTTGTATTAAGTACAGCTTGAAGTTCCTTAAACCCACTGGTCTGATCTGTGCCTGAGGACACAGCACTGTGTCGTTCAGAGATGTCCCCACAAGGCCAGTCAGGGTCAGGGAAGAGCCCTGAAAAGGACACGACAGCAAGCACTGAAGTGACAGCATCCCTCTCCTGGCTGCCCGGGCTCGCTGCTGGTGCCAGGGGAAGCCTCTTGCCTCTCTTATTAAATGATTCAGGAGTTCACATCTGCATGACGGCACCACTGGCAGCTCTGCACTGGCATGCCATCACTTTACCTCCGGAGAATGCCCCAAAAGATGGGCAATCTTTTGTCAAACCCATCAACTTTCAGCACTCTGCCCCGCTCTTCTTAATCAAAATCACTTCAAAGACCCAAACCAGATTGATTCACATGTGAACACTATCCAAACTGTCTTCCAAGGGGGCAAATACTTGTCTTATGTTCCTTTGAACCCACTGTTGCCCGTTTACTTGTATTTACTTTGCGTGGCCTACGGCTGAACCATGGAAATTAGAAAACAAACTCCTATTCAGCAAGTCATGTCAAAGGTGACCGCTATGCCAGAAAGTCGACTGTGGGACAAACATTCCCCTGATCGGAGGCCTCTTCTGCAGCGCTGCTGTCTCCACAGTTACATACCTGTCTGCAGAAGCCTTTAGTTTATCTTGTCTATGCTGGAAGTCCTAGACGATGCCATCAATCTGAGAGATGAGAGGGATGCTCCTTTGACACTCACACAATGGCAGCGGTGCAAGAGAAAGAAAATCGGCTCCCCTGCGAACCGCCTCCCTTTGAATGGCGCACGGCGCGTCAGAGCGGTCGCCATCTTCACGTCCAGGTCTTGTGAACCGAGGGGCGGAGCAGGAGAGGGCACCTCGCCTCTCCGTGGGGGCGCGGGGGGCTGTGGGCACCGCAAGGTGCCGAAAGAACACCAACTGGCTCCTAGTTTTGTGTCCGCGCAAGCCGGGGGTGTTGGCGTGGCTGGAGCAGAGGGTGCAAACCTGCCATGGGTGCAGCGAGATGATGGAGTTTAAAAGCTTCCTTTCTAAAACTGTGTGCTTTCTGAGGCTGGTTAGGGACCCACGCTCACTGTGAAGAGCAACCGAGTGGCAGCTGTGGTGAGCAGGGACCCACGGGCAGCTCACAGCCCCCTGGGCTATGCCCTCGGGCCCAGTAGAAAGAGGGGCGGATGGACATCTTGGTGGCTCTGCAGATGGTTGAACCCCAGCGTTGAAATCTCTAGAGCACCTAACAACCTTGGGAGACAAATGCTGTCCTTTGGGATAATGGCTCCATTTAGATTTCATTTACCAGAGCTCCAAGACAGAAAAATAATCCAAATGCACTTTATCACGGAGCTCTCTAACCCACTTTAAATGGTCTTAGTTGTACCCCTTTAGTGATCAAGTGATTTTTGAGACTTGCTGGCAAGACCAAAAGAATACAGCAGTATAGCTTGTCAGCAAAACAGGATTTCCTGGGACTTTCTTACTCTTTTAAGGCCCTTGGAGGAGCTTTAAAAGTATTACAGAGCGATAAAAGGGAACTGGGTGATTTTCCAGCTATCAGGCTACTGCTGAGACAGTGCGGGAGAGTTGAAGGCGGCGATGCTGTGTGGTATAATACAATCCCCAAACATATCTTAGCATCTCAGTGTGCTTCAAGCCAAGACATTGCATTCGTGCCTCCTCACCACAGTGCTGATGAAAGCTGTCGTCTCGCTCCAGCTTTCTAATCCTCCCAGCTCACCGTGGCTTGGCACCCCTGTGCCCTGGAAAGCTGCAACTCAATATAGTTCACCCAGATCAGTCAACCGCTTTTCACGAGTGCAGTAACAACCAGGATTGTTACAAATATAGGGAGCCTGGTGACCATGTGGTCACACCGTAGTGTCATCACCAGAGTATGGTGTAGCGTCCGGTGCCTCAGCCCAGTGAAGTCAATATGAGACTGCGGAGTAAAATTTTAACCGGGAACTAAAAGGCTGTCACCAACTACTTTGTACTGATACAATTCAAAGAGCAATTTGAATAGTAGGAGATATTTACAGGTGAAAATGCACAAAGCAGATTTGGGACCCCAGTTTGTCTGTTACAGAGGAGTATATTTGGCTCAGGATAATAATTTCCCTATCTTTGACTATAATATGTAGATGAGTCCTCATGCTGGGAAACTACATCTTGAATGCAAAAAAGTGTCAAAATACATGTTTTAAATCCACATAAAAACTAACTCTTCTCACATAAAGCCAAACAACAGACGTTTCCCCTGTGACGCAGAGATGCTGAGGTGCAGATGCTCTAAACTTGCATGAAGTTCCCTAATGCTGACAGTTTTTATGCCCTAGAATCTAAAGCATATCAAAGACTGCAGAAGAAACGGTAGCGGCACACGGCACCATTCCAGCTCTGCTACTGTCCCATCTTTATATTGGTTTATGCGTGGAGAGAGAAATAACCATAGAAAGAAAGAAAGGAAGGGAGAAGGCTCAAATGAAATGGTAAAATATGAGGACAGCTTTCAGAAAGAGTAGATTCTTTTAACTCTGTTCCCTTTTTTTTTTCCTCCTTCTTGAACAAAACCGAGTTGGTACTACAATGGCTCTGCAGGCTTCCTTCCGCAGAGCACAGCTACTGACCGGCCCTGCTTTTGGGGAAGCGCTCTGCATTCCCCCGTGCAAACACCTGAAGAAGGGACACTTGCCCAGTGCTGGCGCGCTTTGCTTTGAGCAAAACCTGTTAGCACCTCTCTGGACCCACAGACAGCCTTCGCACTGATGGCTTTAGGATGTCAGAGGTTTGCAATGAAACTAGAAAGGGAGCAAACATTGCTGGGTTTCAGAGAGTCGCATGTGCCCCCTTAGCGCTACGCTGTGCTCCCTACAAGCCTCCCCAAGGCACAGGAGCCCAGCCTAGGCCTAGGCTTTCTGCATATAAAGCGCATGTTTTTGGAATTACAGCCATGAATTTTGTAATTGATGGATCTCTGGGATTTAACAACACAAAAGTGAGAATGTCAAGGTTTCCAGCTGAATTTCTTTATGAATTAGGAGCCAGCCCAGGCAGAGCCAGGCCCCCTTGCTCTGATGGTTTCGGTAGCGCTGCTGCTTCTGGGTGCTGCCACACAGCCCAGTCATAATTCTAAGTTGTGATGAAATAGCAAGATAAAGGGACCAGGGTCCCAAGCGCAATCCCTTGGAACAGCAGCTCAGAGTTGTCATCCTCCAAAGTGGGCTGTGTAGTCGATTCAGAACCTATGAGTTTACATCCATAACGACAGCTAGAGAAAGGCAAACACGTATCGGACTGACAGCTTTTATTGGCGTTTTTACCTGCCTGACGACAGGCAGAGAGGTGAACGGCTTACTTGAGACAAGCAGCCCAGCGATGGGTTTGCAGCAGGCACTTGACCTCTGGCCTGACATGACAGCCGACAAGACTCGATGCAATGCAACACTGCATCGCTCCCTTACATTCTGAGGCTGCAAGGAGGCAGAACTCTTGGTTTCCTCCCTTCCTCCCCCCCCTCCCCCCCATTTCCCTGTTTATGGTGCGTTAAGCCTCTTGCTTCTCTACTGCTCTGCCACCAGAAGGGTGAAGCTGTGGCCAAGATGAAAACCGAGCAGTAACTCTGGTGCTGGGGCTCTCCTTGCTGGCTTGTGGGCATAGCCCCCTTCCCAATAGCAGCCTGCGGCACGACAACCACGTCCCTCTTCCCTAAACCTCCTAATAATTTCCTGAATCCAAGCCTTGCAGAGCACCATTCGGCCATACACAATAAACTCTCGCGTCCCCCCTCTCCCCAAGGGTCCCAGGGCGATAGCACAGCACTTCAAACCCGCGCGAGGCCGCCTCTCAGTTACCGGGAATGCTCAGCCCTCGTACGTGCTTCAGCATTTTAGAAACTGTAGGGTTTCATGGCTGCGCTGTGTTTAGCTTAGGGAGCGCAAATAAGTTCCCTGAGACCCATCGTATGGTTAGTGCGAGCCAATGAGCAGGCTCACGGAGGGCACCACTTGCCAAAAGAGCAGATGTGTCCGAAGCCTGTACCAGTTAATTTCGTGACCTACTGAAATCACTGAGAGATTTATACTGCTAATTACTGACTTTGTTTCTGGTTTAATCATCCTTTCCTTCACCTTTCTGTAAAGC
>VUYV01000060.1:1469648-1482824 GCA_008711295.1 Anarhynchus alexandrinus
AGAAAGAGTAGATTCTTTTAACTCTGTTCCCTTTTTTTTTTCCTCCTTCTTGAACAAAACCGAGTTGGTACTACAATGGCTCTGCAGGCTTCCTTCCGCAGAGCACAGCTAGTGACCGGCCCTGCTTTTGGGGAAGCGCTCCGCATTCCCCCCGTGCAAACACCTGAAGAAGGGAAACTTGCCCAGTGCTGGCGCGCTTTGCTTTGAGCAAAACCTGTTAGCACCTCTCTGGTCCCACAGACAGCCTTCGCACTGATGGCCTCAGGATGTCAGAGGTTTGCAATGAAACTAGAAAGGGAGCAAACATTGCTGGGTTTCAGAGAGTCGCATGTGCCCCCTTAGCGCTACGCTGTGCTCCCTACAAGCCTCCCCAAGGCACAGGAGCCCAGCCTAGGCCTAGGCTTTCTGCATATAAAGCGCATGTTTTTGGAATTACAGCCATGAATTTTGTAATTGATGGATCTCTGGGATTTAACAACACAAAAGTGAGAATGTCAAGGTTTCCAGCTGAATTTCTTTATGAATTAGGAGCCAGCCCAGGCAGAGCCAGGCCCCCTTGCTCTGATGGTTTCGGTAGCGCTGCTGCTTCTGGGTGCTGCCACACAGCCCAGTCATAATTCTAAGTTGTGATGAAATAGCAAGATAAAGGGACCAGGGTCCCAAGCGCAATCCCTTGGAACAACAGCTCAGAGTTGTCATCCTCCAAAGTGGGCTGAGCAGTCAGTTCAGAACCTATGAGTTTACATCCATAACGACAGCTAGAGAAAGGCAAACACTTATCGGGCTGACAGCTTTTATTGCCATTTTTACCTGCCTGACGACAGGCAGAGAAGTGAACGGCTTACTTGAGACAAGCAGCCCAGCGATGGGTTTGCAGCAGGCACTTGACCTCTGGCCTGACATGACAGCCGACAAGACTCGATGCAATGCAACACTGCATCGCTCCCTTACATTCTGAGGCTGCAAGGAGGCAGAACTCTTGGTTTCCTCCCTTCCTTCCTCCCCTCCCCCCCATTTCCCTGTTTATGGTGCGTTAAGCCTCTTGCTTCTCTACTGCTCTGCCACCAGAAGGGTGAAGCTGTGGCCAAGATGAAAACCGAGCAGTAACTCTGGTGCTGGGGCTCTCCTTGCTGGCTTGTGGGCATAGCCCCCTTCCCAATAGCAGCCTGCGGCACGACAACCACGTCCCTCTTCCCTAAACCTCCTAATAATTTCCTGAATCCAAGCCTTGCAGAGCACCATTCGGCCACACACAATAAACTCTCGCGTCCCCCCCCCTTGGGGAGGGTCCCAGGGCGATAGCACAGCACTTCAAACCCGCGCGAGGCCGCCTCTCAGTTACCGGGAATGCTCAGCCCTCGTACGTGCTTCAGCATTTTAGAAACTGTAGGGTTTCATGGCTGCGCTGTGTTTAGCTTAGGGAGCGCAAATAAGTTCCCTGAGACCCATCGTATGGTTAGTGCGAGCCAATGAGCAGGCTCACGGAGGGCACCACTTGCCAAAAGAGCAGATGTGTCCGAAGCCTGTACCAGTTAATTTCGTGACCTACTGAAATCACTGAGAGATTTATACTGCTAATTACTGACTTTGTTTCTGGTTTAATCATCCTTTCCTTCACCTTTCTGTAAAGCTGAGAAAGGAAAAAAACGCTCATAAACATCTCATTTTAAGCTGGGTATTGTTTCAAATATAAACACATGAATTAAAAGATGTTTGGGTTTTTTAGAAAATAATATCTACAAAGAAAATATTTTAACTAAAGCTTTTAATTCAGCAGTGAGGCATATCTTTTCTTCATTTCCCAGACAGAATCCTTCATGCAGTGAAAGCAAAATGATTTAAAAATACTTTTTCTGTTCTGGACATGAACAAACGAGATGCAATAGATCAAAATTTCTCATAAATGCCCAGGAAAATGAATGACAGGCTGTAGAAATATTATGAAATACACTAAAACCTTGATTCTGCTAAGTTTTACTCCCCTTAGTAAATACATTTAGCACACTAGTTCACTGAACCTGCTGTGGCTACATACATGCGTAAAATCACCATGTGTAGGCAGTCTCAGGGAGCGTGTTAACCTCATCCTATTTTCTGTCTAAATGGTTCTTTTTGTGATTTGCTCTGAGTTTATGTGCTTCACTCCCCCACGCACCTCTGATGCGGGGTTCCTCTATTTTCCATCAGTACTGGCGCTGGGCAGACGGTGCAAATATACAAGGTACCATGGACTAATAGACTGAATGGAAAAACTGTGTCTTTATTTTTTACATAGCAGATCTGGCTTTGAAATGGATTTCTCCTAAGGCTTTGGGCAAGTTACTCAAACCTCTCTCTTACACCTCAGGAGGGGCATTGGTTCTTACAGACTAGTAAAGCCGACAAACTGCCACGACCATCGCAGAACAAAGGCCCTCAGAGCTCATGGCCTTTCCTTCAGGAGAATTTGGTTGCTGGAGAGAACATGTAGTGGGCCAAAGGCTGTATTTTGACCTTCCCACAGCAAACGCTGCAGCTCAGAGAGCAAACGAGGAAAGCGAAGGCAGTGCGGCACGTCCCTCTGCGTGTTTTACTTCAGCAGCTGCATCACTTGGTGTGTTGAGTATTTCACTGCCTCTGGGCTCCGAGGCAGCATCGCTCTCTGTGGGTTAGGCTGAGGCTGGCAGGGCTGGGACCTCCGGTTTGGGTTTCTTCCTACTATCTCCCACTCCTATCAGTTTTCCCACCAACCTTCTAGGCTTGCCTTGCACCTAGGGTTTGGGAAAACCAAGAACTCTGTAAGAAAAGTTGGGCTTAAGCACCTGAAGGCCTCTATTTCTCCTTCCTGAGTACTCAAACCCTCTCTAGCTGAAGGCTGGACATTAATACACAAGCAGCCCCAAAGTACTGAAGCAGACCATCTCGACTGCCTTTCAGACCAGAAGCAATGGGGCTGTTTTCGGCTCCCATGATCTCCTCCCGCGGCATCCCTGCAGTTAACCGAGGTGCACAGCACTCAGCCCCCCAAACCAAACCAAGCCAGCGCTACTGACATCAGCGGGCCATGCAACTGCTTGTTTCCCCAATCCGGGAAAATTTGTTGTCAGGGACTTAACTCTGTATGAAAGGAATGTTGTTTCATTTCAGAACCAGAGATTTCCGACAAGACAGAGCATGAGCTTTCTGAAAGGCGAGAGCTTTTTGTTTTTTTCTCACAAACATGCTCAGACATAGCTTTCCTTTCAGCTAATTAAGCTGTTTTAAAGCAAACTGGTCAAACAGTGACATCGTGGTGGGGAGCCTTGGAATCAATTGCATGATATAGAAGGCAGGACATTTAAAGGGTGACTTCTGCCATTGTTTCCCCTGGCTGAATCTTTTCTACTTGGTCAATGCTGCCAGAGTGACCCTATACAATTGGGAGAATTCAAAGCCACTGACCTCAAGAGATGCCATTAAGAAGGCAACTGCAGAATAAGATTTCATGGTTCGGAGTGAAATTTACCTTCTCCTTCCAAGTCTTGATGCTTACAATATTTTATATGTATGTTTTCTTCCTGTCATTAGCATATAGTTATACCAGCTAAATAAAAAGAGAAGGCAGACGTAAGGCAGCATCGGCAATAACTGCATCTTGCTGTATGGGAGAGCCGCACCATTTAAGGTGAAAGCTAGAACTGCAAACAAATCATCTTCTGGCATTATGGTGGTTCCTTCGGCTTCGTGACAGTGAGTGATTGGTAGGAGTAAGATTCACTTTGCTAGCACAGAAGATGGACTCTGCCTAGCATATATTTTGTTAGACAGAGTATGACATCTATTGTTTTGCCAAGCTGCTGGATATAAAATCGGTGAGTTTCAACATCTGCCAAATGACCATACAGTTTCCCATGTGCAAAGAATAGACAAATTTGAAACATTCTATTAATAACCAGAAGCGCTGGCAAAAATGGGTTCCTCACTGTTTTCTTTCTGAGGACATCAGGGAGGCCATTCAGTCGGGCAGCCGACACACAAAGAAACCTTGGGAAACCTGCAAACGGGGGAGATGTTGCCACGGCCCCGGGCAAAGCCATGCTGAACGCAGCGTCCGCAGCTAGAGAAAGTTTCCCGTGCCACCAGAGAGATGCTCCATCCCGCTGTTTTCAGTGCACCCAAGGAAGCTGAGGTTGTGCCGAGGTTCACAGCATCGGGCCCCCTTTCCACAAAGACACCAGACGTGGTGGGTTTGCCCCTGTGTGCTCAGCACACACAGACAAAATGGAGGTGGTGCAGGACTGTGTCACACTGTGTGATGAACAATTCCTACATGTCTGCTTCTGCTCCTCAAGAATCTACCCAAAGCCCTGCCAGCCCTCCAGGACATACCCTGTGCCATTGCCCTCCTGCATGTACCCCTTGATGCTGCATGGAAAGCCTGTGTCCCCTTGGGCAGGTGTTCTCCTGCCGGATCAGGGGGATCCAGCACCTCACCACGCCGCAGGAGGAGAGCAGTGTCCCTGCCTGTGTTGGGGGGCTCAGGCCAAGGTTGTTCTGGGGCTCCCCGTACAGTCATGCAGGGCATCTCTGTGGGTGTGGGGCTGTCTTGTACCTACATCCCATGCCATGCATGCACGTTATTTCAGAGGATACAAGAGGAATCTCTTTTAGACAGGATCATGACAGCTAAATATCCATAGGTTACATTGCGGGGCAACATGACCCACATGGAAATGTCATGTGGTAACTTGCACCAAAGCACAGCTGTCTTGGGCACAGACAGTCACAGCTCTGGACCATGGCTGCTCCCAGCCCAGCTGGGTGGTGGGGCACGAGTCTCTGCCCAGAGAGCCCTCTGTGTCAGGGCATTGCTCTGTTGAGTCAGCCCAGCCTGTCCAAACAACAGGGCTACAACCATGGCAGCAGAAGAGGCAGAGGGTGATGGAGGCTGCTGCATCACAGGGCATGGGTGCCCCCACGCACCCTTCAGCCAGCAGCTCTCCTGGAAAGACATCGCAGCTGCTTTTAAGCCATTGGGACGGGCAGAGGAGCCCATCCATGGGAGTACATCAGCCCCGGGCCACCCCTTTCCCCACGTGTGCACGTGCGTGTGCTGGCACGCGTGAGCACCCTGCCCCTCTCCCCGGCGCCGAGCCCCGCTCCCCTTCCTGTGATGTCGCATGTTCGACATGATGACTTGCTCTATAGAAGCCATGTGTTGTCATAATGTAACATCATTAAACAAAGTGTTTAGAGCAGTTTTCGCAGAGCCAGAACATGAACAACAAAACCCGCCAATTACAGTGTCATTTTGTGTAGTTGTTAAGGTTTCAAATGTCTCCAACTTTCTCTGGTAGGCCATATTGAGCATGTCACAGCGAACATCTGAGATAACGATTTGCTAGGCAATGTGCAATTCTCGCCTTTTTTTTTTTTTTAATATCCGAGAAGAAAGAGTTCTTTATAATAATTTGGCTCAAATGTCTACACACATTGCTCCAGCGTCTGTAGCAGCATGTGTTTCTAGGATTGTTCTGGAAGAGAAAATGCAGAAACAGCAGGGAGCAGAAGATAAACAGGCAATTCGTGACTCATTAAAACAAGCATTGGTAGCCAACATTGTGGAGTGTGTGAAGGCCCCAGATCCAACTCGCCTATAAACTTTTTTTACCAGCTGGACTTAGCATCTGTCAGAGTTTGGAAGGAGAGATAATCTGGTACAAATGATTTCAGTGTGTCGCATTTATTAACCTGCCACCTTACATAACACTGCTGATTGGGAACTGGGGGACCGGCTTGAGCAGTGACACAGCTTATTGTCCAAACGGTACGACTTTGCTATTAAAGATGCCGTCTTTCCTCTCTCTTTTTAAATTATAATGAAGACTATGGAGCAACTGCAAAAGAGATAATGAAGCGACCTTAAAAAGCAGCGCAGTTTCGAGAAACGTACGTGCCAAGACGATATCTTCAGCAGATCTTTTTTGCTTTGTTTTTTCTTCCCCCCCCACCCCCCACCCCCCTCCCCAGTTTAATCCACAAGCTCGGACAACTTTTTAGCCTGCTTTTAATGGGAGCTGGGATACACACCTCCGAACCAAACAAACACCCCATCTCACTCCCTGAGCGACCGCCCGCCGAGTGCGATGTTATTCACTGCCTGAATGGCTCCAGGAGTGGAAAACATCGCGGACGTCATGGCAGGCTCAACACCCCACATAAAAATGAACACGATTTTTTTCAAAGCATTTTAGAGGATTTCAAATATGTTCTCCCTTTTTAATGCAGTTTCTCTCATTAAGGGCCTGATCCTTCTCTAATTAATGTAGATGGAAAAATTCCTTTTGATTCCAAAAGGAAAAAGGCTGGTTCCCGATGCTCTGCAGGAACTGCTGGCTTGGCAAGAGGAAAAAAAATTCATCAAAAATTACATATACATTTATCCTAGTTTGGGGTTCGGCTCTTTCCAGCTCACTGAACACTTACTAGGGACTACTTGACAAACAGAAAGCCGCAAAGCGGTGTTTTGCTTCTTTTCCAGTTCAGATGCCATGAATTTCAAATTAATAGAGATGTTTACTCGCTAATACAAAATTTACATGTATTAGCTTATAAAATATGAATATGCCAGTTTCTTGTTGCAAAATACAGTGTTGCCATTTAAAAAACAAAAACTGCAGAGACTTTGGGAGAAAAAAAAACAACAGTCAGGCTTAGGAATACCTCACATTTCATTTCGGTTAGCCTATTATTTGTAGTTTTGAAACTTTATTGGTCCCCGATCTAATCTTTTCTGAGTATGAAAACATTAACATATGGTTTAACACAGCACAGGGCTGGAAAGTCCATATCCCAAATGCGCATTGTATGCAGGGTGACATTCACACTAAATATCATCCCACAGGGTCTGTACTCCATTTTACCTGGGATTGGAGAGCCATGAAATCTCTGGAAAAGTTGTTCATGAGTCTGAACCAAATGGCGCGCAGTGTACTGAGATACTCGCAGCGTGTGCTGCTGCCAAAGGTTGTGGCTCAAATGTCTCTCTAAGTAACATTAAAAATCTGCTGCTTCATGCCTATGAATTTCAATATTTATAGCGTTCAATAAAATGGTCCACTGTCAGAGAGAGATGCGCCACTGTGCACTCTCTGAGCAGATGGGCTGCAATATGGCACATTTACATGGACCAGCTGTGGAGTGCAGAAATGAATGCTGGTCAGAGGCAGGCTGGAGGCGCCACATCTGGAATGCAAACAGACCCGCCTCCGCAGCCGCCGGGACGTTTCCCGAGCAGGGCGAGCTCTGATTTAGGGCCGCTCACCAGTGTACCTTAAACCGCATCAAGAGTCCTCATTAACACAAGAGACTACGGTGAGGTTTAGGGCCTGGAGCTTCTCTGCTGGGCATCTGTTAGAGCCCGGGGATGGCACTCTGTAGCCTGGCGTAGAGGCGCCCCGGGGAGACATTCTCTCCTGTACCGTGTTACGGGCTAAATTTAACTTCTTTTTTTTTTAATTCTCTCCTACACCGTGTTGTACACTGAACGCCTTCCAATGCAAGCGGCAAACAAGCTTCTCTAGCCTCCCACCCCTCCCTGTGCCCCCCCACCCCGGGCAACTGGGGAGTCTGCTAATACTCGGAAACTTAATTGATTCTTTTTTTTTTTTTTAAGCAGAAAAGTGAATACTCCAGCACCGCACAACAAGAATAAAGCGCACATCTGCTTTGTTTCTGCAGTAAAAGGCATTTTTTGACCCTTTAATTTACAATTTCTAGAAAAAAAGGCTGGTGGCCACTTCTATATAAATCATTTTACACTGTGCTTGGGCAAAATCCCGGAGCCTCTGAAGTCAATGGCACAATTCCCACTGATTTCCAGTAGAGTTAGGATTTTGCTCAATTAGAATAAATAGACCTTAAAGTGGGTATAAAAAATAATTTATTCACATATTAAGGCCCCTCTGTGCTTTCAGAGTGGTCTAATATGTCCTTAGTGTATATAAAAATCATATGTTTGAATCAAAAGGACAGAGCAAACGTATATCTTTGATTCAGCATGGAAATAATCAAAACCAAGTTAATATATCTGATATTGCAAATCAGACCTTCCAATTTTTCCAGATCAACGTATTTCATCACCACATTTTACTTTTATGGAAGTGTGAAGTGTGTGCTGTGGGGTGGGGGTGGGGAACACAGGTGTGAGAGATAAATTACTTTTTGAAATCCGATATTCTTTGGCATTTCAACCTTCCCAGAGCTGATACCGGCGATACCGTGCCAGTTGAAGTGCAGTGCTGCCCACTTACTATCCCGCTGCATGGCAGCTCCCCCTCTTACCTGGCTTTGGAGTATAAATGAGAGAGTTTCACACGTCCCTGAGGCTGAACATGCAGAGCTACAAAGAAAAATCGGTGCTTTTCTCCCAGGGAGTTTCCTACCCCTCCTCTCCCCCTCCTCTCACCTCCCACCCTCTCACCCCTGCCATTCACAGGTTTTTAGAGCATTTTTAAAGGCTTGGCTGGTTTTAATGAATAGGCATACAAAGGGGGAAATAAACTGCCCGGTTTATGATTGCTTCTGTCATCTCAGTGGAGGAAGGCATGACGAGAACTAACACGAATATGGCTTTAAAAAGAGCATTGCCATGAATCTACTCTATTCTTTTTCATAATTTCTGGGTATCTGTGAAACTGTGAAGCCCAGATATGCTGAGGAAATCCATCACCAACACATACACAGCAAGGACTCCATAGTGTAGAGTATCAATGCACGTTTAAAAATTATGGTGAAAAGAGCCACGTGCACTTTGTGCCCAGTTCTGCTCTCAGGGAAGTGGCAGTGCTTCCTTCGACTGTCAGGGGGCTGCAGCTTGGAGCCATTCTATGATGTTCTTCAATTAATAATTCAGAGTACGTCTGAAATCATACATCCAGCACACCCTGAAGCTGCACAGGGCACAGCGTTTCACACGTTGGCAATAGTATCCCAAATCTGGCTAGGGCTGAATAGCCCTGTCCTCATGGGGCAGGTCCCGAGGACTCTTCCTCTGCACAGGGGATATGCTTCAACGCTGCTCCTCTTTACTGTGCCAGGGGACAAAGCACAAATTACATTGCAGGGTGGAGGGCACTGTCTGAGACGCAGGGGATGCCAGCCCAGGAGAGGAGAGCCCCTGCTTGGACATTTAGCGAGAGCTAAGCTGGGAGGGCCTGGGGATGCATGAGGATTTAATGCACACATACATTCAAACCATGAAGGATGTGTGGACAGGCATGGAAATCAGGCAAAAACCCCTGAGCACCTCTTCCAGAGACCTCAGCAACAGGGGAACCTGGGACTCAGCCCTGCAGCTAGCTGGAGGTGTAGGCATAGCCCTGGTTTCTCTGCCTATGAACCAGAAAGAAAAGTCCTGCCCCATTGCAGGGGAGCAGCGAGGAAAGATATACAGCAGGTTGTGAGGTCCCTCAGGACTGTGGCCACAGGGCTGTATTCACACCAAAAATACATGCCCTTTGGGACTGATGGCTGCCTACTAACCAAGGAAAAATTAGGTAACTGATATCTGAAGCAAGACTTACAGCATCTGTGTTATAGTAGCCTCTCATATCTCTTCAGATAGTTTTAATCCAGATTTATAGGCATCACCTTCCTCCTGCACCAGGCAAAACCATGGTACCCACCTGAGGGGGAGGAGAGCCCTCAGGGCAAGCGAACGTGGCCGAGCAGCTCCCAGCCGGCGAGAAATAAGTTACAGCATTTGGAGCCACTATCTGCCTGTGGCTGCCTGGGCTCGAAGGCAACAGACAGAGCCGTTACCATCACAAATCACTGCGACGCTGGATGTCCATCAGGCAAGCACTGTTCCAGTGCGGGGCTGTCTGGCGCAACATGTGCCTGTCATGGACTGCTGCACATGCAAGTTTTCCCATCTTGTGGGAGATATTTTGACCATATCCTTCCTGACAAGAAACAAGTCTATTTATGGCTAGCTTCTTTTCATAAATAACGCAGCCCTTACTACACTGCACACACATGTATATTTGGCTTCTAGTGTTATTTATTGTCCTATTTTTTTTTCTTTTCTTTGTTTTCCTCCCATTGCAAAAGCAGCTCAAGGAACTCCTAACTTTATTATAATTGCTGTAAGGAGTTTTACAAGGACTCAGACCTCAAGGTCTATTTGACCTCAACTATTTTCTGCCAATGGCGGCATTTGACTGCTCAATAACAAACTACATAATCCTGGGTGACTGCACGGTAAAGTGAGATTTTCTGCTCTGATCAAATTATACACAGCGGAAAAAGGCAGGTGTTACGGAGTTACTGACAGATCTCAGATGCTCTTGCTCATCCCCAAGACTTGCTGGGTCCCAGCTTCAGGCTAAGTTTAGAGCAGCCCATGGGCTAACCTGACTTACAGTCTTCTGGCAGTGATCACTGGAGGGGCTTCTGCCAGCTGATGATGGGCTGGATGAGATGAAATCACAGGCTATATCCAGCCACAGACTGTACGTTCCCCACCTGACAGTAGCACATGACTATTAAGTACCCCTTTTAAGTAGCAAATAGTCGAGGTTTTACTGAGCAGAAAGATCTCCTAATGCTTTACTCCCACTCATGGTGCAGAACCAGCACAGCCCAGGGAAAGAAGGTGGGATTCTGTGCATCCAACAGAGCTGCTCAGCAAAGGTGACTCGGAGGGACTTTTCTGTGGTACTGGTGGAAATCTATCGGCAACTGTAAAGTCAGCTTGACTTTCACATTCCTTCATAGCTTGCAAAGGAAAATGAACTTTTTTTTTTTTTTTCCATATAAGCTTCATCTCACCCAGAAATCAATGCAAGACAAGCGCAGAACTCTGCCTTCATGCCAAGCCCTTTCTGATGGGAAGGAAAGAAGGTACCATGGTGCACCTCAGCATCTGCTGCATGTGGGGAAACATATAAAAAAAATCTGCAGATGATGAAACCAGATTTGTTGCATTGGTGTCTGCAATCCCATTTTTGGTGTAAACATTAGGGATCAAGTTGCTGCTTGACAAAGCAGAATTATCACGATATATAGCTTGAATAGAGATGCCAAGGAAGGACAGCATGTGCTGGCCAGCAGCAGTCCAGCATGACCAAAGAAGCAGCAGTGGAGCTTGGTCCATATGTTTGTCCTGCTCTCACTGCTGAGCAGAATCCTGCTGCACCAGTTTCAGAGCTTTGAAGGCCAGAAGGGACCATTATATCACGCCGTCACCATCCCTGGCTGGGGCTGCCCGGGCAACAGATGGCTGAAATGTAAGCGAAGCTCATCAGGAGAAAAAAATTCTGTTTTATAATAATTTTCCAGAAAAAAAAAAAAAAGAAAGGCAAACCAAACCCAGGCAATCCTAAACTCTATATAAAGCTTTAACAGTGAGGGGAGAAAAAAACCCAACACAATCCTGCAGTATTTTGTTCTGGAAGCATCAGAACATGATGTTTATAAAACAAATCAGGCTCCCTTGGGCTCTTAGCAGATGCCAGACTGTTTCATCCCTTCTTTTAACAGTGGGAAGCTTTTCAGCCATAAGACAGTGTAGTGCTGGCAGCGAGGGGTACTCGAGCGAGTCGGGACTTTGCTGAAGGCTCAGACCACGCTGCTGCAAAGCTGCATGTCCTCAGAGGAGCTGTGGATTGCCACCACTGATGGAGCTGTGCAGCACAATGTGCCCTCTCCAGGTGGCAGAGCTGATGTTTAAACTATCAGGGAGGCAGTGGGCAGGGGGAAATCACCCACGACTGGGTGCCAAAGCAGTCCCAGGACCTCTGGGTTAGCAGCACTTAAGGCAAGGTGGCTTCCCAACGTTGCGAGTGGAGCAACCCGGTGGAGGCATCTCAGGGCCCCCAGGAATGTGCTTGGCTGACATGGGCATGGCCAGCCCCAGTCGTCGCTCCACTCCATCCACATCACTCGGCGTGGCAGCCAGCCTCTGCTGCGCTGTGCCCTACACAAGCACAGAGACCCCGAGTGCCAATGTTGGAAAGGTGCCTGCAAAGTCATGGTTAACCCCCAAATGCAAATCTTGCAAGAAATGTCTCTCTGTAGCACTCACGAGCACCCTAGCCCACAGAGGCACCACGAAGGTGGCCCACCCAGGGCAGGAGACCTGACGTTGAGCCAAACCCGTGCCCCTTGAACTGCTTTGGCAGCAGTCTGGCTGCACCTACACGGCATTCAGGATCTCACCCTGCAACGATGCCGCCCTCCATGCCCATGTCTCTATGAGGCAGCCCTCACCCCTCTCCTTTCTCTGCGGCGTCGGGATGTTGCTTCCCCTGAAATCGGGGGCCAGAGTGAGGCATCGACAATGATCTGACGCCGTTTTCATTTTGCAGTTGGCTGCATAATCTGAATAGAGCTGGAGAGCGCTGCGGGGACAATGAGAGAAAATTCATTTCTAAAAAGATATGGCAGTGTGAGCAGCGTAGGGTAGAAAACCTGACCGGGTAGTGGTCTGCTGGTGGGCAGGCACACGTGGCGCTCCCTGCTACCCAACACGCTAAGCCTGTCGTAAGCAAGGTACATGACTTTAAAACTTAAATAAAGGTCTAGTTAAAGGGATTCTGAAGGGCAGCGGGGCCCCAAGGTTTCTGTAGTGACTCTTCATCTCTCGGTATCTCTACTCTTAACTTCCACGTTTGGTTCCTCCCTCTCGACTTCCATGACAACAAATCTGCCATGTAACGGCAAATCCCCCGATGCTCACAAATCTTTCTGCAGGTAACTCCCTTCAAAGGCGGTGAGGAGCAGAGCAGAGCCCCAGCGCTGTAGTGCTTCACGTGCCATTGGCAGGGTCCTCTGCATTTATAAATTCGTACCAGGCTATGGATTTATCTTAGAGCTGGGAATGAATAATATAACACAGTAAATACTCACTGGGGAAAATCCAAACAGACCATCATTCACACGCTAAATTTTTTCCTAGTATCTATCGTGCTACTACTTACTGGCCAGAAAGACTTTGCATAGCCGTAAAACTGTCTCCCTCTGGTAAAACGAGAAAGGCATGGAGAATATTTGCATTTAACTTCATCTCATGGAGACAGAACATTAAAATGCTATTTGGTAACTTAGTCATAGAGAAGAATAGTAGAGCCATAGGCCTTTTTTCTTTTCTTTTTTTTTTTTTTTTTTAAATTTAATTTTTTTTTAATTCCCCTTAAAAGTTCTTAGTTGGGGTTT
>VUYV01000060.1:1483887-1504728 GCA_008711295.1 Anarhynchus alexandrinus
TTTTTTTTTTTTTTTTAAGATGTAACTCTTTTAAGAGTCCCCTTAAGAGTGCTCAGTAGGGTGTGTCAATATTGCTCCCCATGGAAATCATATGGTTTGCCTATGCAGACAGTGAATTGTTTTGTGGCTGTGAAATATTGTGTGTTGCCCTGTGAGCAGTGGAGCCAGTGGCTCGAGGAACCGTTGTTGAGACTGACAGTTACATTGTGCCACTGAATAGTGAAACGGCAGAATCAAAAACGCAAGTGGACCCAGACAGAATGTCCTGACCTTTAAGTAAAAGGCTGATTGGATATGGTGGGAGCTCCCCTTCATCTTCCACCATAATCCATTACACCTTTCTTGGCAAACCCTCGTAATTCATGTAGCCGCGCAGATACATTTCCCATAGAATTTTTTTACATGCTTATCATTAAATTTATCTCTTATAACTTACTTGCCTTTGTACGGTCCAGTTGTGACGTGAAGTGTCAGCTCCCTATGTTGAAGCATTCACAGCATCCTGCCTGAGAAGTAATTCTGCGCCTTGCAGTGTGAAAGCCCAGCAATAATAAATTTGTAGGAACCCAGTCGGAAGGAAAGTTTCTGCAGCACAGAAATAAATGCACTCAAAGATATTATAAGATGACCTGCAGTGAGAAAATAACAGACCCCAGCCACACCAAAGCTGTGAGCGTTTTTACACTAGGTTCATATTTTACATTTGTCTGAACTAGATTGCAAAGTATTTGGGGCAGACACATTTTATGTGTCTGGAATGTGCCATGCACAGTACCTTATAAGTAAGAAAGAAAATAATAATGGCATTATTAATGTTGGCTGCAAACTCACCTTTAGAGAGGGTCAATGTTACATGAACAAAAGTGAACAAAATTTTGTTCTTTCAATCTTAATTTTTAATTTCAGAATTGACTTTTACCAGTTTCAATAGTTTACTTAAATAATTGCTATGTGTGTAGATAAGGAAAGATAGCAGCGTGGAAAGACACTGATTATTTTTTAATAGAACATTACTAGCGTGTGTGGAAAGATGAGTTTCCTTCTTTAAATACACCACCTTGATCCTGGAAGTGAGAACTAGTATGGTTTGTGCCCGGCGCTCTATTTTAGGGATGACAAAGTAAGATGTATATCCTATATCCCCATGGACAGCTGCGTTTTTTCCTTAGAGACACATGAAATTGTGGCCATATTTTTCCCTTTAAAAAGTGTTTTAAGGACTGACTGCCCCTTTTTTGCTACTTAAAATAAGCTAATGACCTTTATTTTTGTGGGTTTGAGAGTGAAAGCTTTCATGCACCTTGCAGGTTTGCAATACAGTGTTTGTATTAAAGACCCACACATCAACTTTATATTATCGTACATTTAAAGACATATTCCTCTGTATGAGACTGTATACACAGACATGTTATTTGCCTGGATGCTATCTCCTCTGTGGACAGATTATCCTGTTATACGCACACATTCCTCTTGCCCGATGGTATGCGCTTCACCCACTTGCTTTGAATGAAACTGTACGACAGCTCCCGACACGTCTGAATGTGGCACTGGCATTTCTTGCATCCCTCTTCTGCGAGAGGCGAGAATCTTCAAACTCAATTAGCATTTTAAAGAATAGGTTCAGTTTTGTGGTCCATTAAAGTCAGCTAAATTGATGCACTGCATGTCTTTATTTCAAAAATAAAGCATAACAATTAAAGCCCATGTCTCTTTGCTCAGCTTTTGATTCCTCACAAAGCTTTCCCACTTGCTGCCTTTGGATGTAATGTTAACAAAGTCAGTTAACATCAAGAGCAGCGCTAACAGGCATGGCACAATTCCTTGTTTTTGCTCAATCAGTCTGTGTTCAAACTATCAGTTTGATTTATTTGTCCACGTTGACCCTTATTCACCACTTAATTATCCTCGTATAATGTTTCAAGAGCCTCCTGACACAAGGAGAAAGACAATCGCCGATGTTCTGTGGAACAACTGTTGACCTGATGGCCAAAATGATGACTGCGGGTCGAAGGTTGGTCTCCTTTTGAAGGACCCACTCCATTCTTGAGGGCTCTGGCCGGAGCCACTCAGCTCGGGTGCCGCTGGCACCAGGCAGCCTGCTGGCCCCCGCTCCTCGCAGCGCTCCCGGGGTCAGCCGAGCCCGGCAGAGCCCGGCCAGCTGACCGCCAGCCTCGTCTGAGCAGCAGCTTATCTGCCGAAAGAGCCGGGGTTTTCAGTGGGCAGTCGGTGGGCTTGCTCTGATCCCCTCCGCCCCTGCTCCGCTCCAGCATCAGCGCACGATTGAACTGGAACTAATCCCGACATCAGCTTGCCAAAACCGAGATCAGAACCCGTGTCCTCTAGGAAAAACAGATGCTCTAAGTACGACGGTCTCCATCATCGCTCCTGAGCAAAGGGGCTGGCCCTTATTCTTACAGCAAAGGACGTTATTTTAAAGTCCCCACCGTGTATGCTCAGCCCCATGCCAGAGATAGTGCACAATGACCTCCATTCATCCGGAAAGCATCCTTTCTGCCGCTCCGGCTTGGAAACTCTGAATGACATTCCTATTCGTTTCCCATTCAAAAGCAAATAATCAACTAATAGGTTAATTTTGACAGGACACTGGCATCTCATGGGGACAGAGGGCACGATCCGCATTTTCAGGGAAGCTGCAACAGTGCTTGGGAGCTGGGGAAAGAAGGGGCTGAAGTGGCACGGGGTGAGAGTCCGGGTGTTAGCTGAGCAACTTGTGCAGGTGTTTCAGTCGTTGGCTGTCGGGGGCTGCACAGGGAAAAAATCTGTCCCTCTTTTTAAAAGCAATATCCATCTCAAGTGTAGGCAGTCAGGGCACATTTAATTAATTTTTTTTTTTTTAATAACTAACCTTACCTAAGCACATGGAGTTTGTATTTCAGCAAATTTACAACTTTTCAGATCATTGCTTGAATTCTACCACTTAAAGAGGTGCTCAGCTGTAAAGGTCTAGCATCCTCACCACCACCAGATAAAACCTGGTTAATCAGCTCCATGATCCCCACACCAGGAGGACCTTCCAGCAACGCAGATGCAGTGGGTCAACTCCTTTGTCATCCCTCATCTAGTGCTCCAGTGTCATCACTGAAAGACAGGGTGACCACGTTTATTTCTGGCTCACTGATCCCTGCCCGTCTTTACAGCCTCAAGGAGGACTGGCAGGCACTGCAATTGGGAGCAGACTTTGGGCTGCTCTAGGTGGGATCAGCACGGTGCTCAGCCAGCCCTGGAGCAGAGGAATATGCAGCCTAACTCAGGACCTCCCCACTCGCTTACCGGTGTCTATAGTCCCCAGCCACCACCAAGCATCTAAGTCACAGCGAGGGTGAAACCACAAAGAAAGAACATGGCAGCCTGGACGTCAGGCCACAGCACTGAGTTTGGCAGCTCATGAGAATCTGGGGCATAACGCAGTTGGTGCTTGGCCTACCCCTTTCTTTCAAAACTCCTGTTTGAGCAGAAATGTTCATACATTAGTATTATTGTCATCTGAAAGGCTTTTAAGCTTAGTTTTCAGGCAACAACATTTTGTGTTTTCATTTTTAATGAAAACTCAAAAGCTGTCGAAGAAATATTTTGGCAAGACAGAGAAAAATCGTTTTCATTGGTCTTTTCCAGGAGAGAAATAAATAAAGAATTCCCCAGCTGTCCTTATTAAATCACAGACATCTGATTGTGAAAGCAGGATGCCGCCAGCTCTTTGCTGGTTCTTCTATTGATGTCCCTGGGAAATAACCCTCAGTAATCCCCGGCACTCATATGTCCAACTCTGTATGAGCAGGGACTGCCCCTATATGCTGCCTGCATAGTTGACCCCTCCAGACAGCAGAAGAGGAAGCAGTCAGTTACCATATTCCCCAAGTCACAGAGGTAGATTGGAGCAGAGGATGAAGTGTCCAGGCTCACAGAGCTCCAGCTGGCACCTTTGAAGACCTGGAGGTTGCTCCTGGAGCATTAGGGGTTTTAAATGATTTGCTCCTCAAAGCCTTGTGTGCAGCACGTGGTGGCTGCTGGCTGCTCCCCATGGCAGGGACCACCAGCCCTCTTCCATCTGCTTCCCACGGGTCAGCAGCGGGAGCTGGGTGCCTGCTTGGGGTCACTTCAAAAGCCACCGAACACCACGCAGTGCAGTTGTTCATCCAGGTCTCCCCATCAGATCCAGATGAGGGGCAGGGTGGGAGAGCTGAGCCGGGGAGCAGAGTGGCACAGGGCAGAGGAGCATGCACCGGAGCTGGGAGCACGGGCAGGGCTTGGCCAGGGGACGCTGTGCTCGGTGGTGAGCGTGGGGCCACCAGCAGACCGTGCCCAGCACGCCCCGGTTTCTCAGCTTGGCTGTGCCACCGGGGAGGAGCTTGCCGTCCCTATGTGCCGCAGCTGTGCTGGCGTGAGGCTCAGCACCAACCCATCTCCACGTGATGAGCCTTGGTCTGAAACCCGCAACTTTTATCAGTGCTAGGAAAATCAAATTATGGCTATTTTATGGTACCTAGGAGAGGGCCAAGAGTTTCCCTGAAAGCTCATCTTTCATTTTGAAAAGAGCATCTAATCACTTAGGGGCAGAATAGCAGGACAGGGAAAGTCTCAAACCTTGTCTGAAAGATGGAAAATTTATGGCTGCAAAGGGCAGCGTATATCAAAGAGCTTTTGGCCAAGGCTCACCAATAAAGCAATTCACCTACTGGGTGATGTGAGGACAGAGCAAGATGAAAGTAAAGTTCGATCATTTCTTCCCATCGCAACAAAAAGGTTGATAAAGAATATACTTGATATCAAACAGAGCTTCCTGCTGTCTCTAGTTACCTGGGAGTTTGGAGCCTGCAGTTTGAATAATGTTTCCTCCATAATAGGGTTGACAGCAGAAGTGTGGAGAGACTGATGGGCCTTCATGCAGGCTCAGCTTTTGTAGTTCAGGCTCATTCTTTATTCTCAGAGTGGAGCAGATAATAAATGTGTAAATAAATAGTTACCAATCTTCTGGCACGGTAAAATAACTAGTTGCTTTCTTGTGCTGCAAAAGAATTCAATCATACCGATAGGCAAACCGCATCGCTTGCGACGCTCCACGCACTTTGCAAATAGCTCGGGAAAGTCGTTTGCATCCTTTGAGACGGAGTGTGGGTAACGGTAACTCTGTCTGCCAACGGGACTGAAACAAAACAGCCACCACTGCAATTTGGGGAAGTTAAGCGCTTATAAAAAATAAAAATCCGGGACTTTTTTTCTCCCTGTTGTTTATAAAAACAAGCCCATGCCAAATTCTGACTCAGTCTAATGCTATTAACATGTTTTTCGTTTAATGTGAGCTCTGAGGAAATGATAACAGAACTGAATTTATATTAAAAGTCACTGTCTTTTTTATAAAAATACCGGAATTTCCGCTTGACTGCAATGGCTGTTGATCTCTGGGTTTATCACACCAAGTTTGTACACCTGGGAGAGATTTTTGTCCCTTAGTTCCACAGCAAATCAGAGTTACAGTGAAATATTTAAATGTTTTTAACTGGGGCTTTTTCTATGAGTCATACAACATTTAAGCCGATGATTTTAATGGCAGATGTAAGCTAAAATACTGCACAAACGCTTTGGATACGTCTGAGCAAATTAAGTATTTCATCAATTTATTTTCCGTTAAAACATGAGCAGGAAGTGTGCGGTTCATCATTCTTTAACTGTTCGCTACAGCCCAGCCCTGTCTTTAAACAGGCTGCCATGCACTTCTCTGGTACACGGGGCAGGTCAGGCTTGTAGGAATGAAAAGGTGCCATCAGTGAGTACATTATGATTTTCAGATCGCAGTTAGATAAGATAAAATAAACTGGGTAGTTTTAAGGAGGTGCCCAAGAAGATGAGAGGAAATACACCCTGTGGAATTCTCCTAGATTAAAGCATAATCTCTGGGGAAGACCTTTAGAGATGACTGGAAGTGCCATTATTCCCCTCAGCTTGGTGCTTCAAAGGCACGTTTTTTTCTTTTTTTCCCTTCTGTGAGGAACTTGTTCTCAGGCAGCTTGAAATGAGCGCTGGCTGAATTTTTCCTTTTTCAAAAAGTAACTCCAATGAGAACTGATTCTTAGACATAAAGTTACTGAAGAAAAATATCTCTTTCAATATTTTTTTAATGGAAGAAAATGCAAATTGTTAAAATTGAAATGATTTCTGTAAGATTTTCCTTTTTTTTTGGTCAATTGATTTTTTTTTTTTTAATCCACAACCAAAATGTTTTCCTGAAACTTCTTTTTGAAAACTGAGGTATTTACTGTTTGTTTTAGTTCTGTAGTGACAACAAAGATAGAAATGAGAAAGAAAAAAAAAAATCCAAAGAAAAATAACTGACATTTTCCACTCTGCTGTGCTGGCCAATAGCTATCTTAACTTGGTTGTAAAATACAGCCCAAGATAATATGGGTCTGAATTTTCAAAAATGTGATGCCCTATTACAGAAAATGCTTCTTGGTTCTCAAAGAGCAGTAGCCCGTGCGAAGCCATTACTCTGAGAATGCAATGCTCCCTACAATTTCAGGTGGCAACTCAGCATTAGCAGCATCCTTGACATCAAATGGCTGAAGCCCACGCTTAAAGTTAAATACAGCCCAAATGTAATGCTAAATAGCTGCATTGACACTTCATTAATTAGTAAATTAATGCCTTCAGCAAATAGCCTGTCTGCACACTCAGTGTCTGTTTCCTCCACAGATCTCTCCAGGCAATATTAGCAGCCAGAGGAGTAAATACAATGACAGTGGGTGCAGATTTGACCGCCTGTGTCAGTACTGATTTAGGTGATGAGGTAAAAATCTTCTAAAGGTGTCGATGAGTTAATGCCACCCTTCTGCGCAGCAGTGTCGTAAGCTGCCATTACGCTATTTTCATGAAGGAGTGAAGAGCTTGTGCTTAAGGTACTGTTTTTATTTAAACACGTCTCTCTCTGACACAGCGGCCACCAAATCCCTGACTTCCAAAGCGGAGGCTGACGTTAGGTCTTTGTCTCGGCAAGTGCATTCAAGTGCAGCAGCCACTGCGTGGGGAGCGCTTTGCCTCTACGGGAACAGCTGCAGCACAGGACTGTCGGACCATTGCATCTTTTTGCAAGTGAGAATTTCATGGAGATGTTCATAATATCTATGTTATAAAGAAAATTTTAAAACAGGAAAGTGAAAATGAATAAAACCAATCTGTTTTACTCTAGTGACTAAATTTTTGCATTATTTGGAGCAGAGAAGAGGGAGGAAATTCCCATGCTGGAGTGTCTTGCAGATCCAAAGCTATGAACCTTGATTAGAGCTGGAGTGAGAAAATGGGACTTACTGGAAAATCCTCTTATAAGCAAACAACACTATGATTGTTACGGAGACAGGGTCACAAGCTGTCTGCAGAAGGACTCACTATCTCAGATAACACATGGGTGCGTGCTCATTCTGCTTCCCTTATCATCAAACACTGCTCAAAACCAGAGGTGGGGCACTTTGGTTGCAACGTTGGAGTTCTTCCCATCAGTTTACTACATGCTCACATCCACGGAGCCTAAGGGATGCAGCCAGATTTTGGGCTGTTTGAAGTCTGAGGCTCAGATCTAGGACTTCTCTCCACTGTCGTGGCAGGTCATTTTCCCCACATCAAGACTCCTTCTAGCAAACTTTCTTCCAGGCTTCAACTGGTTTCAAAAATAATTCTGTGTCCATAAAGAACAGAAGTTTTACCATAAAAGTCCCTGTTGTGCTCCCTCCAGCTCAGCAGCTGGGAACCCGAAGGCACGCAGGCACAGCGTCCCTGCAACAGAGAAGAGCTATTTTAGGGATTTGTTCCAATTTCCCCTTAATATAGATGTGCTGGCACAACCTTGTGCTGACAGGTGAATGCTGGTGGAAGAGGCTGCAATTAGAGCAGAGGAGCTCTGCTTCCCCTGGGAGGGCCACAGCAGCCCCTGAAGCTCCAGCAGAGACCTGGGCAGGATCCAGCAGCCTTTTCTTCTTCGGCTCTCTACCAGAAAACCCGCCAAGCACAAGCCACTCTCTCAGGGTCTGCTTCCTAAATCTGCCAGAAAGGTCGGTAGCCCTTTCTTTGATTCCTCAAGGCAGCAAGGCAATCCTTCGTGGAGAAGGGCATTTGGGTGGACAGCCTCAGTTTGAAATCTAGTGATGCGAAGTACTAGATGGAATTATTTATTTGTTTTTGTTGGTCTTTTTGTAACGAGGTGGCTCCCCCTTCAGCAGGCTGCTGCCAGGTTGCTGTCTGAAAACATCCCTGAGAAAAGGGGGGTGTTTCGATGCCGAGCGCTGCTCACCTCCCTCACTGGGGTGATGCGCACCCCGGGCAATGCCGGCATCTCCGCGGGGGGGGATGCTCACACGGGGAGGGGTCTGCTGGCCTGGCGGGGTGCATGGCCCCGTATGGCAGCTCAGGCAGTGACACTACCCCAGGAGTGAGAGTTTGGGGGTCTGTCTCTGAGGCTGCCAGGGCTACCCAGCCAGGGCTTGCCGGCAGGACCGGGCACACCGGGTGCTTCCCTCCAGCCTGGGCTGCCCGCCGAATTCAGTGCGGTGCCTGCCTGCCCACCAGCCTGTCTCAAAGCAAGAGCACTATAATTAAACACGAGCTTTCAGGCCTCGATGGATCAGGGCCTCAGTTATTACAAAGTGGCATATTTCTTGATTATCAACAATAGTGGAAGGACGTTTATGCCATTTAATCATTCAGCAAGGAACAAATGCATTAGAGTCAAAACAAAGACAGCAAATGGTTTCTAAGCCTTTACTAATACTTACATATATTTTAACTGGAAGAAACAGGATAAAAATTATTATTTAACAACCCTAACTCCATCACATATCCTAAAACATATGCTTTATACATACTTTTTTACATATTATTGTCATGCTCAGTGCAGCATGAATACTCTGTAAAAATCATATTCTTGTAATTAGAGGACATCGTGACTGCTCCAAAGATACGAAAGACAAACTGCCTTATATAGCCTATGAAAGATATTTTTCTGCATACTGCTTTAGAGGAACTAAGCAGTTAAAACATGTGAGCTGCCGTCTGCCTTTCCAAAAGTGCGCAAAATCAGTTTATTGTCAACACATGTCAATATATTTACTTGCACTGAGGAAATGGCTTCTGTTGATTGTTTTCAACCAGGCTGATGCCCGTATGCCAGATTTGCAAATCAAATGTTACCACTACTGTGTTTCTGGCAGAAGAAATCAGAGCTGTAACTGCAGTACTGGAAAACGTCTGTCTTTCACAGTCACCTGACAGCACTTGCGGACAGGGATATGAGATTGCAGCTTTTTTCCAGAGAAGCAATGGTGAAATTCGGGCTAGTCTCCACTGGAGCCATTCAGGAGCCTGAGGGGCAGTGCTGGAGAAAGCCCTCCCAGCTAACTGAGCCTTTTACCTAGAAATTGTCCTGGGATGCTTTTATGTTTAGCTTCTGGCACTAAGGAAAGAAGCAGTAAGAAAGCACCAAACTCAGCAGAACTTCCGAGCTATTTAAAAGTACCATCTGCTGGTTTAAGGGAATTGCACCTTATTGCAAATGTAGGCGGCACATACTTCTACCAGGTCAAGTATCATGGACTCACGGACTGAAGCAATGCTGGTTGGAAGGGAGTCCTGGAGGTCATGTTGTCCGGTCCCCCACTCAAAGCAGGAGCATCACCAGCACTGGATCAGGTCAGCTGTGTCAGTTGTGCACTCATCAGAAAACTAGATGTAAGTCTAAATACAGCTCACCCATAAGTCTCAAACTCACCTGTGTCTTTATGAATGTTTCCATCTGCCTTGCTTTCATGACATGCGATCCACCAGCACGTGGTTTGGAAGAGGAACGATGATAGTGGCAGGTAGGGGCGACATTGAAGGTTAACCACCTGTAAGCAGTGGGATCCAGCATCAAATCTGAGAAGCACAAGGTCTCTCTGCTAATTGCCTTTGCCCAGTAGCAAAACCCAGAAGAATTAGCCTTCCAGAAAAACAAAATTTGTCACCTTAAGCTTGAAGTTCAATGGATGCTCCAAAGGATTTTTCACTAGAGCCACCTGATTCAGATTTTCCTGTGAGTGAAGAGGAGGTGCGTGTTTCCTTTGCCATTATCACTCCCATCTCAAACACTGTCAAACTTGTAATTATTTCACGTAAAAACATGGTGCAGCACAGCACAGTTTAATTGCATACACATCCATGCAAGTTGCATGTAAGCACCAGGAGCAGGGTGAGCAAAGCAGAGTGGAGCAAATACAAATAATTTTGTGTACGTTATACAAAAGTCTGTACAAATACTTTGTTTCTTTACGTCTGCAGCATTATACACGATGTTCAAAGACATTCAGCTTTTAATGACCCCAAAAGGTTTCTACCCTTTCGAATTTGATGGGACTTTTCCCTGGGAGGACGGTCCATATTCAGGACTGGAGCTTGTTACAGCAACAGAGTCTGGAAAACAGCATGTGGAATCAGTCAGTACCAGTGTCTAGAAGAAGAATAGGCTCAGCCTTGAATGTTCATGTTGGATATTGTCTGAAAAGTTGCCCATCATGTTACTGCTTGGAAGCTCTGGCAGTCGGGGATGACACGCTCCGGCTTCCCTATTAGCCCCCCTGCGCTGCCGGGACAAAGGGAACTGCAGGCTCCCAGCCAAGCACATACATTTGCAAACTGCCGCCAGTCAGTTCCCAAGGCCAGGGGCTGGATGCCATTGACAAAGAGATGTGAACCGCAGGCGTAGCCTGCGCTGCTCTCCCTGCCGAGCCAGTGGCGCTTCTCATGGAGATCTATAGGGCCTGCTCTCTCCCCCTCGCTGCCCGCAAAGGGCCGGCCAGGACCCGCTTCTGATTTTTCAGGTTTTTAACCAGTCCCTTCCGCCCAGCGTGGGAGCCACCGGAGCATCGTGCATTCCTCACCAGCATCCTCTCCAGCCACGGAGCTGTGTAGGGACATTTATCTGCCAGCGCACACGACATTGCAGTCTTTAATCCACAGCGTGGGAGATCAGACCTTGATAACCCCGCTGGAGATTCAGTCTGATGTTGCAGGTAGGCATGAAGAGCAGCAGCACAGCAATAGATGATCTCAGGAAAAGATCATAGAGCCGTGTGAAGCACAGGCACCTTATGTTTGCTCACTTCACTTTCATTTTATTGCTTTCCTCCAGTAAGGCTGAAGGGATATGGAGAGGTAATCCTCTATGAACTGTAGCTTCCACTTGGAGATGCCCAGCACCCAAGCTCATGCTCCTGTCATGCTGCTATCCCAGACCATCACAAATCCAAACAGAGGGGTCTTTTTTTTTTGCCAGTGAAATTAGCCCTGAGACTGCCCTGAGCTGATGCAGGCCAAATTTTGGCTTGAGATAAGATGAATTATGTGGGTCTCAGTGTAGTCTGAATGGTAAGGAAAGCCCTGCCTTTCCTGGGGAGGTGGCCCAGCCAGCCAGCACGTCTTCTTTAGAGAGAAGCTGACAGGTCTCCAGCAAACAGCATCAGCTCTGTGAAGGGCAGCCTCAATCCCACCATGCCTTCTGCTCTAGGTTTAGTTGCCCAATGCAAGCGTGGAAAATGATCTGATAAATGTTGTTAGTGGGCTACATGAGAGCAAGATCCAGGGAAAAAAAACACATCTCCAAATAGCCTCTGAGATGACATGCAATTCCTGCCCATCCTCTCCTTAGAGGAGACCAGGGCACAGGGGAAGGGTGATGCCCTGATGTTTAGAGAGTGACCAGTGCACAGAAAAACCTTTTCTCTATCACTTTGCCGGCACCACATGCTCTCCCCATCTCCTTCACACCATTTTTCTCCACCTCTTCATTTTTCCCATCTCTGTGCCTGGGCCCTACTTCTCTCTGAGGTGCTCCAAAGGCACAACAGGGACACGACCTCTCAGTCCAGCGTTGACACTAACTTCCGGGTGGCTTTTGATGAGCAACTTGCCTGTTAGCTGGCACACAAGTGCTAGAACCTGCCATGCATGCTCAGTCTTCCCGTGTGGGACATGCCACTGAAGCAGAGGAGCCACAGCACTGTACCTAACGTCAGCTGGAGGTACCTAACATCGGGTGGAGACAGAAAGGATCTTCCTATTTGGAGGCTGAAAATACTAACCCTGCCTGGAGGCTGTGTTAGTCATAGCAGAATTTCCATCCTTACTCCATGACCTTGGCCTGACAGGGTTTTACGTGTGGTTTTTCTACAGATAGTTTTAATCACACTTAGCTGAAACTGTGGGAAAACCCATCCCAAACCACCGCTATTCCTGAGCTGAGAACCCTCCCAGACTGCAGTTCTTGCCATGAATGCCTCCAGTGTGCTCACAACACTCTTGCCTTTCCCTGTCTGGCTATGAAATGGTGGGCTGCAACGCTCCTCCTTCCCTGGTCATCAGTCAGCCCCTCCATGCAGCCCCCATGCAGCCCACTCTCAGTGTACACAGATGACGCTTGGTCTGTTGCAGCAGCAATAGTTTTATCTTTTTTTTTTTTGCTTGCTGCAGAAATGGAGTGCGACAGTCAAAGCCTTCAAACCTCCCAAGCACAACAACAGAGGACCCTGCCGGCTTGGGGACATTACATGTATCTACAAGATGAAGCAACGTCAGGAATTAAATCCCACGAGGGAAAAATCTGGCAGTTCATTATTGTACATTTACCTAAGAGAATATATATGTAAAATACATATGAAACACTCAGACTGATTTTTTCCAGCAGAATTTCATTCCTTCCATTACGCATGAGACTGAGGACCAGAACAAGCTTTGAAAAGCACACTGGATCCCAGGAATCCACCAGCCTGAAGGATCACTGCATTGCTGTGACCCCCCTCATACACACCTGACAGCTTTTTGCGGAGCAGAGATACAGACCTCTCACCGTCACCACTCTCAATTTACTCTCACACTCACTTCTTTAGGCTGGGGCAGAGTACTGACAGAAACAGAGTCCTTTTCCCTCCCGTCTCAAACCCCACTCCCAAGTGCTCAGGAATCAGGCTGTTTGTGGACACATCGCAAATATTATGTTTTTGCCCTCCTCCTCCTTGTTCCCTCTCCCTAACACTTCTTCTGCAGTGACTTGGAGTGCGTAACCTTCTGGCTACAGTAATTATCACTGGTTCAGAAGCAGTTTTGCCATTTTTCTAGCTTTTAGCCAACGTCTCCACAATCTTTTCTCCTAGTTTAAACCCGAAACTTAACTCAAAGCAGGGAGAACGACTCTACTTTTCAGCTGGACCTACGTCAAACCAGAAAAAGCAGCAAAAATCTTTGCAGCGGGCATTGCACTCGGAGCCCAGAAGAATTAATACCGTTGTCATAACCGGGAGAAAAATCCCACGAGGCTGAATATGCGCACACACATGCGAATGCAACACATACGCAAACCCAGATTTTTATGAGCAGTGCAGTCAGCAGGGAGATTGTTTATAGTTGCCAGTAATTTATAGCTTTTAAATGTAACGTTGGAATGCAAATAACTTTCCCTGTCCCCTTCCCTCAGTGAGCTGCTCATGAATAAGGCTGAAAGAAGCCCAAGCAGGAGACACAATCGGGGAGGATGAGGAGACAGGGAATGACTCAGCCTGCCCCCGCTTTCTCCCGGCCCCCGGAGATGTCATCCCCCGGCCATGGGATCTGCTCCCCGCTCAGCGTGAGGACTCACTCGGTGCACAGCTATGTGGGACATGACACTTAACAACTCCTGTCCCAGGCAATGAAATGGGAATAATGCTCAGCCTACCCTGCAGCAAAAATGCATGAAACAGCATTAAGGAAAAAACCCAAGCTTTCTGGGGCTTTTGACAGGAAGCCGAGGTTTTTCCTTTCCCTGCAGGTTAAATGGCCATCCTAATGTTCCCCTCTTCTCTTTCCCCTAACTTTTCAGATCAGTAGGGAAGGACGAGGTATTGAAAACTGTCTTTCCATGCTTTCCGTGCCATTCAGTTGCTGCTGAAGTCAGTTTTATCACTGTTTAGTGGTGCTACAATTTATTAGCACTATTGGGAATGTGCTTTCTCTTTATGCAGTTACAGTCCGATTAAAAAAACTTCCCAGACAGCCGCCTTTGCCCAGCCTGCCCAAAAGACCAGACGGAAACCAATTGCTTTGGCTGCTGGTCTCTGCCAGGCTCGACTGCAAAGGCTTTACAGAAAGATATATAAAATAAGAAGTTCAGCAAGTTATTGTAGTGCCCATACTCACAGTACTAACAAAAATGGTTATTTCCAGAGCTTTTAACCTCCCTTCTTTGGTGTTTTCACTGTTTTTCTTTTCCACCCCTCCCGCCCCCCACACATCCCAATGACAAAAAATTCTATTTATTAATATCTATGATAAGCTACGGTTTGGACTCCATAAAATATTTTTGGGATCTGCGGGTGAAAAGGCAGGAGCTAACCTGACAGATATTTATGAATAAACACTGACAACTGCAAAATATCCACCTCACCTCTCATATTGGTGAATAACAGAAAGCAATGAGAGAGTTTACGGTACCAGGCAGATGTGAACAAAGCTATGGGATTGATCCCAAGCAAAGACAGGAAGAGCTCATTAGCAAACACCTGAGTCCTCAGCATCTTAGAGAAATAAAAAAGAACGCTAACTGTACAAAAAAAAAAAATAATTAAAACAAAACAAAACAAAACAAACCATAATGGGTGTTTCCAAATGCTTAAAAATGAGCAATATTACGAGCATCATTTAAACTCCATGGAAACTTTGGGAGGTTTTTTGGTGGGCGGAACTTGGGGGTCGACTTCTCCAGCTCCTTTTCATCTCCTCTGCAGACAAGAAAATCCCACCTCATTTTTATATGGGCGGCTGAGGCTTTGCCATGCTCCCATGGTCCCATGGGTGAGGGTTTTGAAGAGAACATCTGGGCAAGAGGACTGCGGAGGGAGTGAGCGGCAGCCGGGTGGGGAAGGGCACGGGGAAGGGCTGCTGGAGACTGAACAGGGACACAGACTTTATGATCGTCGTGTGAGTTTGCGAATCGATATGGCAGCCTAGTATTAGTAATGCGTGTCAAGGCACGCAGGTAGAAGGTAGGAGAAGCAATCTCATGCTAGAGCTGGCAAGAGCGAGCCTTGGTCTGAAGAGCCTTGATTTTGTCACATGGCAATATAAATACAATTTTTGCCACTTACATTATTTTTAGGTAGAGATAGCAAGTCCAGGGTTTTTAGGAGTATTAACAATCTGAGTGACCACAGATAAACTATCTACATTGTTGCTTCAATTACTTAAGATAAATGAGTAGAAAATTAATTTTGCTGTTTTTGTTTAACTGAAAATCTCTGCAGGAGTCATCTTTTTCAGATAAGATTATCAAGATCATTACCACTATTATAACTGTAAAGACCTGGAAAGCAAATAAAGTTCCTTCTGCTTCCAGTGAGGAGTCATCTGAGGTGCTCTTCCCCTGGCAGAGAGGAGAGAGCAGCCCCATTGCCGTGGAGCAGCTCAGTGATCACCCAGAGGTGCCCCGGGGGAATGTCCTAGGTGGGTGTTTAACTTAAAAAACTTCTCAAAGTTTCTGCTAGGGAGTGTAACACCAAGGAATTGCTTGCCCTTTATTAAATTATTAGCAGCTCAAATGCCCCCTAAAATCTAGCAGCACTTTTCAGGTCAAATAAATGACAGTGGTTTAACTCAGTAAGTATCTCTTTTGCCTTCTAGGTCAGATGGTGCCTCTGATGAAGTTAAAGAGTTGTTTTTATGCATTTACTGTACTCATCAATTCATTAATTCCTTAAAGTTGTGCTTTATTGAACATCGAGTACTTTCTATCTAGCAAATAAAAAAATTAGTGCAATAATTACCTTGAAAAATGCTGTGATACGGTTCATTTGAATAATTTTAAGCTGTCACCACATGCTAAAAAGAGCCAAATGACCACATTTATAGTACAAACAACCCTAAATTACAGTTAATATAGTTTCTGCAACAGCACTTCTTGGAAAAGTGACTGCACATTTATGGAAGTTTATTGAAGGGTTTTCTTCATTTTAAAAATGTTCAAATTGAAAATGTCCATATTTGCTTGGACCTGTATTTCTTGGGAATATTTCAGATTCTTCAACTACTCTGCATTCAGGCTTTTTATGAAATCTGCAAAAGTCTAAAGCAAGCCACAAATACTATATACCACCTCCATATACGTAATATATCAAAAGATGGTTTGCTGTAGAGACAGATAACACATAAACTGGGGCTGGATTGAGCAGACAGAATGAAGGTAAATAAACCAAATTAAATGTTTCATTTGCCACAGCAGAAACTGTAAGTGTGCATTTGTTCATTTTTAATTATACAGATAGTGGAAATTATGCCATTCAACAGAGACAAATCGGGCTTCAGATGGAAAGCATAATTCAGGTCAAGTAAGTGGCTGAAGGAAAAAATTGATATAATTAAATATTGCCATTTGCATTCTTAAGACTTGGGTCTATGGAAGCTGGATTGAGATCCCAGCCAGGCAGGAGCAAAACGCAGCATTTTTCCTGAATTGTAATGTGGGAACGGCTTTCAGATTCATCCAGAAGCTGTGGAATTCTCCATTTTGATGTGCTCCTGCACAGCACCACAGGCTGTTTTACACTTAGAACGCTGCAAAATACCGGTGTCCGATTCCGTGGTGAGTAAGCACATTTATAGAAATATTCAAAATAGAATCCTCCAGTTTCCTTCAGCACATTCTGCTGACAAGATCAGTGTTAAGATAATCATTAAAACTTCAGTGTTGAAAACAATTCCAAATTCCCTAAGGAAAATAAATGAGTCACTTCTAAACATAAAATAATGTTCATCTCAAAAGTAAGTATATACGAGAGTACATCTATGTGATGATTATTGTGCAAAAGTATTTTGGTTTTTGGTGAGTGAAATTATTTTTGACCCTTGTTAGCAATCTTACACAAACATACTATATATTATCTGTTCAGAATGTCTATGGCTGATGCATATTTTTTAAGTTAGTTTCAAAACATCCCTTGCCATTAATAGGCTAACGGCAGTAGCTTCCTTCCTCTTCAGCATTTTACACTACGTTCACCCTTCCCACAAATACCATTAAATACCAATTGCCACAGCCTCTCTGGAAGTGCCCAGAGAATTGCAGCCTGCTCAGCATCACTTCTGCATTCTGTTTTGATCCTTTGCTAAACAAACCCAATATGCGTTTGTCTGGTGGCTTAGGATATTGTTCAGCAGCAAATACGTCACCCTTGGAATAAGAACGCTGGAGACAAAAAGACACACGGCAACTAGGGCAACAGTGACACCGTAAATGCTTCATTCGACACTTCGGTATGGTCTAAATATCTGGATTGTAAATGATAATGTGGAGAAGGGACAGGGGATAGCAGAATATTTCATGACAGATACGAGTCTGCTGTTCCTGCCCAGGGAGAATCATCCTGTCTGTGAAATACACACAAGATTTCTTTACAAACCTGAAACGGATTCATGTCCATTCAAGTCATTATTAGTCACTGAAACTGTATGGTAATCATTTAATAGAGTTTTAATACTGGTGCTTTTTTACCTCTCTGCCAACTGCACCATTCTAAATTATTTACTTTAATGTTGGCTTGCTACATAGCATGTTGTCTGGTTAAATAGCATGCTAAAAATACTTTGTATCAGTTGAGGCTGGTGTACAAACTGCTTCGTGTTTTAACCTCTTTTAACCACTGCATCATTTGTGAGACTTTCTGTATAACAGTAGTGGGAAAAGAAGATGGAAATTTAAAAAAAAAATTCTTCAAATAAAATGCACACCGTTCCCTGTTTATAACTTATAACCCAAGGCAAATACTTTTCTCAATAGCTGTGCTCTGTCGATGCCGGTGCATTTTTTTGCAATCTTCATTTGACACCGAGAGTGTTGCTTTTCTCCCAAATCTTCCAGCCCTGCAGAAGCCCATGTCTACAGCTACACGTGAGTGTATGAGCAACCCCATCCCTTCACCGGGACCACGCATTTCACATGAGCACACACCTAAGTGCACAAGCAGATATGAAATAATTTTCTTGTTTTTCTAACAAATTAGCACTTTGCTTTTACACCACTTTGCAAAGCATAAAGATATTCCTCAAACATCTGGCCGAATATGCTACCACAGCATCTGCTTTCGTAACCCTGTTTAAGCTCAAGCACATCACCTAACATAAATGTAAAAAGAAGGGTCAATTATCTATCAGTAACTCGGACAAGACAGTCGTGGGCTGTCGGTCCGTCCCCTTACAAAAGCTTCCTGGACGCACCCCCGTGGTGCCGGGGACCGGGCAGCCACCGCCGGGCTCTGCCCGCCGCCCCCCGCCGCCCCCCGGGTCCCGGGCCCGGGCCCGGCCGCGGCCCCGCCGCTGTGTTACAGTGACTCCAAGCGGATTTGTAGAGCTATTGCCGTGGCCGGGAAAGGAAGCTTTACTTTGGGGCAGTTTGGTTAGCCTGAACGCATCTTCTCCGTTTACTGCCTCCTTACGCTCGGGCACAACTCTACCCGGTGAGTGGCAACACTGATTTATTGGCGTCACTTGTCGGAAGAAAGCTGTTTGTGTGCATGCTTCCATCAGAACCTTCTGATACAGGTTAGATAGATATAGATAGATACAGATACAGATATAAAAGGTCTGAAATCTAGTCTTGCACACTTTTCTGCATATCTTTCTCTACGGCTGGGTGGCCCTGCTGGCCATGGGAGGAGGTCGGCACAGGTATGCCCAGCTGCGGGATGAGTGAAATCCCCCAAATACTCTACAGCAACTAACTGCAAATTGTGCAAGGATTTGCCCCAGTAAGTCATCTAGATATTTTCTGCCTGAGATTTTCTGAAAGGAATGGCCCACGCACCATCCCTACAGATGTTCCTGAGGTATCTCAGCCATCTTTCTTCGATAGTTTTTATTCCAGGATCTTACATGTATAGCATCATTATAGGAGACACCCACAATTAAAAGCAAAAAGGAATATCTCTCACGGCCACTTCTGAAGGTAAATTCAGGTACTTCCCATATTACTTACTGAATAAGTTCAGTATCATAAACAAGCAGTGAGCCACCTACAGAATTTAAAAATATTTGCTGTGCTTAAAAAAGGCTTCTTTGGGCTCCACCGATAAAGTGTTTACAGACAGACTGAATTTTTGGGAGTGCTTATTACCATTCCTGCAGCACGTTGGGATTTGTATATCCTCCTAGCCCTGGAAGAAAGTTATTATTCACCTAGCAAGCACTGCCTCCATCAACATTTGTTATTGGAACTGCACGTGTTTGCATTAGGCAGCTGNCTGAAAGGAATGGCCCACGCACCATCCCTACAGATGTTTCTGAGGTATCTCAGACATCTTTCTTCAATAGTTTTTACTCCAGGATCTTACATTATAGAAGACACCCGCAATTAAAAGCAAAAAGGAATATCTCTCACGGCCACTTCTGAAGGTAAATTCAGGTACTTCCCATATTACTTACTGAATAAGTTCAGTATCATAAACAAGCAGTGAGCCACCTACAGAATTTAAAAATATTTGCTGTGCTTAAAAAAGGCTTCTTTGGGCTCCACCGATAAAGTGTTTACAGACAGACTGAATTTTTGGGAGTGCTTATTACCATTCCTGCAGCACGTTGGGATTTGTATATCCTCCTAGCCCTGGAAGAAAGTTATTATTCACCTAGCAAGCACTGCCTCCATCAACATTTGTTATTGGAACTGCACGTGTTTGCATTAGGCAGCTGCATGCTGCCCTTTCACAGCCCAGCACCCACCTCTAGATCAGCAGAACGGACTTCTTTTCTAAGACGATCACGCATCTGGCAGCAGGACATCCCACTGGGGCTGCAGGCAGCACCTCCAGTGGTGACCTGCTCCTGCCCAGCCTGGGGAGCTGGGGAAGCTCCGGAGGCAGAGGCAGTGCTTTCCTGGGGGTCCCTGCCCACCCCCCGCTGCCGTTGCGGGGCAGTGCCAGCTGCCAAAAGTCTCTCTGAGGTGCAGGGGTCATGGGTTAAGCAGAATTCTGTTGTGCATCCACTTTCTCTGTCTTTTAGAATCATAGAGTCACAGAATGGTTTAGGTTGGAAGGGACCTTGAAGATCACAGAGTTCCAACCCCCCTGCCGTAGGCAGGGACACCTCCCACTAGACCAGGTTGCCCAAGGCCACGTCCAGCCTGGCCTTAAACACCTCCAGGGATTTGCCCTTGTGTGAAACAGATGTGAATGACTTCAAATGCCCGGGAAAATTCTGACATAGTTGCACTTCCCGTGCCCTCCGCATAGGTGCGAAATACACCCCGTATAAGCCCCCTGTCAGGCCCAGAATAACGGCTGCACTGCGCAGTCTGGGTTGCCTCAGGTTTTTGCTTACAGACATGTTTCAGGAAGAATTTCAGGCACGGTCAACGTCCACTTCCAGATCTCCCAATATCAGAGGCAGACCATGCCTCCAATAAATTGTCGGCCCCTAATAAAAAGCCTAAATCATTCTGTGGAGCCCAGCTTGAGTCATTTAAAAAAGAAAACAACTCGCAGAGCCGCTACTGCTCCATAGCGAGGAGCCATTATTAGACAAATCCTCAGGGGTAAACTCGGTTGCGGTTGGTCAGTCATTTAAATATTCCTATTCGGCTGCCTCCATGCTGTCCAGGACATGAAGCAAATGAAGCCTGGCTGTTGCCCAGATGATCCACGATGTTGTGACCAGATGGAACTTCGCTTACAACATGTGTAGGTGCCTGCTGGACAATAAACAGGCTTTCACTGTCTTTTGCTCTGATGAACTCAAGGGGGTTACTGGCAGGTTAAAACAATCATGGCCCCCAAAAGATTTATTTTTTTTTTT